>JAHZND010001075.1:0-54691 GCA_027744115.1 Acrocyrtus sp. NNG-2020
ATTTCCCCCATTTTGAAACTGCAGCTGAGCACTTTCCAAAGAGAGTGGGACAATGAAAATGAAATTGTGATGCAAATTATTTAAGATATTATTTTTTTGCTTGCTGTGTGGGGATAGCATAAAATATCAATAATCGCCGAACCACTACCACATCCCTAGAATGTGGAAGATACACTATTTTTTAAAAAAATACCACTCATGATGACTTTTAGACGACATAAAGACAAAATTCGTTGTGTAATAATTGTGCCGAGTCAAACAAAGCAGCATCTAGCCACAAAATTATCCCTTGAAGCCATGGAGAATGTTGTTATCCGTCATTATTCCGTCTCATTTGGCCCGCACGTATTTCACATAATATCACAAAAACGCTGAAAACTGTGTGCTTTTTGAAATAAGCTTGATTATGCTTAAATTAAACGTTGTGGCTTCAAAGTTTGATAACCATAGCTAATAAGATTTTCACATATTGCGTAAGTGAGTAGTTGTCTTGCCGTAAAACGGGAGTGTGCATTGTCATTTGTATTTTATTTGCGATCTAAACTGTTGTTGACAGCACGTTCATTTATCGGGGAGCTCACCACACAACATTTCTGAAGCGAATTTGTAATAGGAGAACAGTCATAAATATTTTTACACGCTGGAATGGATATGTATGTAATGAATATTATTTAATTACATTCTTATATAGTATACCTTTGCCATTCAGATTTTTTTTAAACGGCGCATAACGTAACCAGTTTTAAATTGATAAAACTTAAAATTCAGCTGTATTGACACCTTTGATTTTTATGACAGTTCTAAATTCTCGATTCCCAACGTGACGCCAAGCAATAAACAGCTGAAGCAAAGACATGGCAGTAAACAACGACTCAAAGCTGGCTCGGGCCACTGTGGCTATGTCTTTAAAACAGTTATCTCTTATTTATTACTGGCCAAATTTATTTCTGTCTGAATACTTTACACCTACATGTAAACATTATGCGCGGAATAAAGTTTAGGGTAACCAAGTAAAGAATAGATTCTCCAAAGGAATGTCGCAAATATAATAAATATTCATCTTCTGAAATTACTCGACGAGACTATTTCATTCATGGTTGAAATTCAAGAAGAGAAGGCCTTGCAAGGAAGTACGCAAACATTCTCGAGTTTATTCTGGAAGGTGCAGGTGCAGTATATGAAAATGGATAGGTTTCCTTTTACATAGAGCAGCGTGTGCAGGTAATTTATCATGATAGGAACCCAAAGAGTATCATCTCCAAAAATATCAGCTCTCCCAGACAAAATTAGTAACGGATTTTTTTGAGTTTCTCACGTTGAAATGGAATAGGCAATTCTTAAATGACGCGATTGTATAGTTGTCTCGTGGAATGAGCTTTTCCTTGATAAATTGAATAAAAATGCGCGCTTAAGTGTAAGTGGAGAGCCCTAATGCATATCAACAATCGAATTTCATATCCTAGAACAAGCCGTTTAAGGAATCTCCCAAACTGCCTTTTAATGTGCTTTAAAAGAGGTGGCATCTGTTTCAAGAATTCGAATGGCTGATAAGATTCGTTTTAGTTTGTAGATCAACAATAAAGTACAAGTCCAGGACGGAGATGCTATTCTCAGCTTTCCGCTCCCATTAGTTATGCTTTGTAAACCTTCTGAACATCCATTAACCAAAACGGGAAACCTTTTTGTGGGATTCATTTACCAGAGGCCTAAAATGGGTTGTATAACAAAATGCTAGTGCGCTCATGTGAAAGACCATATTTCAGTCTATGTCTTTTCTAATGGCTTAAAATATCCTAAAAGCTCGATGTGAGATGCAATCCAGAAGCTCGTGTTATGAATTATACAACTGATTTTTAAACAGTACTATCCATTGTAGTATATTTTGATTTTAAAAAGTGTTTTTCTAAGTGCTCTTCTCAGCGCCTTTAAATTGAGTTCATTTGTAAAAGATTAAATTGAGAATGGAAAGAAATATTACATTCATTCCCCATTTTTCCAGCCAACAAAATAAATCTATAATTACAAGCTTTTTACTTGTAATATTTTCAGTGGTTCCGTAACAGGCGTTTCCAATTCACACAGTAATTTCCACTTGCACACATTGTCTAATGTATGCAGCTAAGATTGGATTGGAATAAATCGTGTAAAGGATGCTTGGTTGTACGAAATCCTTAAGGATCCTTAGACCAATGCATAAACACTTTTGCAGACGAAATATATGCAAAATGCTATGCTAACCGTGTGGTGCCAGCTTAAGGATAAGTCGTTACACAATCTCCTAATTACAATCATGAGTCCATCACGTATCCCTGTTATATTACACTAGCCAAACGGACATCTGCGTGGAGTTGCATGTGTAGCGTCCATTTTCAATGAAGGACCATGCATCGCCAATCATCGCAGGACCGTACACAATAGTTAACTGCTAACATGCAATACACTCAAGTCTAATTGTGACTTATTCAGTAATACGACGCAGCTGCTGTATTGGGCAAGGCGCTTATAAAACTGATATTCCTAAGATAGCGCCTATAGTTGCCTCGTATCACTTTCCTAAAAATTTCAGCTCCATTCGAGGCGAATTATTTTCATTTGAAGGAAATTTCTACCTTAAAAAATTCTCCATGCAGTTGGAAGTCGGGTCATACCACATCCAAATAGCCATCACCACTTTTTTGGAAGATTTTCCTCTGAATTATTAACTTTACCTGTGTCCACTTGTGCAATTTCGCTTGAAGTTCACAGTATGTATTTATGCTAATGTGGAATGGATGGTCAGCTGAACAAAGGCGTGCACTTTGCTAGCTGAAGCTATATCTAAAAAATGAGCATCCCTTTCTGCAATGGAAGAGCACGCCAAAAAACTACAGACTACTCGTCATGAGTGTCCTGTGCCTTATATTTTCTCGTAAAGACTCAGGCGTACCTTTAGCGAACGATAAGTTTGGAAATTATTGGCAGATTAAAGACTGCAAAAGTTTTGTTTATGCGGCTGTGTGCGTGTGTATGTGTTTGCGCCATCAAAACATTCCTCTACATTACTTGTAGGTGTTGTGAGCAAACGATGACGATGACCATGTACAAACTAATGTTCTAATGTTCAAGGCAACAGGCGAGCAAGCCCTAAATACTTCTACTGCCGTTGTTTTAGTGGATTGTTAATGTGACTGTACATAGTTTACTTGGCTCAATTTTTTTTTCTTCTTTTCACATGTAAGAGAGAAATATAGAAGTCCACTTGCATGCGCACTTTTTTTTTGTATAGCTGCGCAGGAAAAAAAAACTTACGGTAGTGTAGCCAGGTCAATTGTGAGGTTCTATTGGAAAATGGAGTTGTCAATGAAGCCAGGTAGAGGTCTGCATTTTTAGCACGTTTAATAGAAGAAAGAAAAAAAATCACGTTTTTACTTATAGTTAGACAACCAACGGTAGAGCTTGTTTATATGACGTGAATAATATTTTTTATGGGTTGGCGGAACGCGAAGCGCGACAGTTTGCCGTGGACATCGACAATCTTGAGCGTTTTCTATAAAAATCGCTATCGTATAGATGAATGGGAATGGAAAGGCCTCGTTCACAAGGAACATCATGGGCTTCGAGTTTTCTGTTTGGATTGCCGTAGATCACACTGATGAAGCCATTTACATGCCGATGATGAAGATGTTCGTGCTGCTCTATAACGATAATAAAAAGTGCTGGGGTGTATTCCGCAAATGTAAGGAATCTGAATGAAAAAGGGTATAGTCTAGTGCTGCAGATTTAATCGTGCTATCATGTAAATGTCATGTGAACTGGGTGTCGCATTTTGCCGTAAATTATGAGAAATGAACGCTGACGGACACTTCCGACTATGTAATCGACATCTGAACTTTTTCATGCTCCCTTTAAAAAAATTGTGGTTTTGCTATTTACATGAGCACAAAGCAATCAAGCTGCGCGCTTCAATTTTTATGTCCTTCCAAACACTGCAAATTCGTGTGAGTAGAAGTTACCCCCTTTGAATTTTATTGCATGCTGCACAGTGCAGCACTAAATAAAAGTGAATTTTGATTTTTCACTCAATTCCAATCGAAATTCGCCACTTATATAAGGACGATTGCATAATCAGTTTTGAATAGATTCTCGAATGCCCATAACAAGGTTCCGACTTCAAATGATATGCCAGACATGCATTTTTGCAATAAATCTCTTTAGCTCTGCATGATGTGCAAACTCTATTAAGAGTGCTAAAGTGTCGAAACACTTCTAAAGCAAAGTTTGCGCCCTTTGCAATCTAAAAAATTGCCCACTGAAGATTTTTAGCTGATGAGGTCATTTTAAGAAGCAACGAGGAAGGAAAGTAATCGCTTCACTCGTTTGTTCTTTCTATTCTTTGGATAACTCACATTTAATTTGGAATTGCACATTATCGCCAGTGGCGAAAAGCTGAAATCACGCATGAAACGATAAAGTCCCTCGGACTTATTTAAATAGCCTTGTACAGCGGTTTTCTTGATTGACTTGCGGTATTTGGAATCACTGCGGACTGCGGTGTGCCAGCTCATCAAGCAAGGAAACCACAGAAAATGTCTCGTGAGTACGGTTGTTAGCTGAGACGGTATCTCAGTCACCAGCATTTTTGTGTTTATCATAAAAGGGTTCACCACACAATATGCCTGAACCTGCAAATGATTGCAATTATCATTAAATATTTCCAAATGAAATAATTACAGGACTTTGACTAAAAAAATATTTACTGTTTACTGAGCACACTTGTTATCAAAGATAAAACCGAGCGCTGAGAGAAATTGTCAGCATTTTAGCAGACATTCTTCATATCGCTTTTGGGGCGCTACTTACAATTGCGTAACTTTCGTGAGACGAATTAAACTTGGAGTTTACAACGAGCTAAAAAAAATGTTCGCTGCACGAACAGACTCTAATCGTTTCGGTGCACTAGCTTGGTAGCAAATTGCCGAAATTAGAAAAGTCAGGTGCAGAACACTTTATTATACTGAATGGAGTCAAATACCTCTTTGGTATGACTAATGGAGGGTAAATGTGATGTTGAGTCATAATTCCTGAAAGAATAAGGTTTATGGCATCAAAACCTGTTTTCATTCTTTTTTCACCAATTTCCTGGAAATGTACCTAAGTGTGAACGTAATTCAGCTTGAAAAAACCTTTTTGACGCAAATGCTACCCGAAAACATGGATACTTTGGGTTGCTAACTAATAAATCTTGTTTTTAAATTATAGCCATAGCAGTAATTCTCGGAATACTCTTCCTCGTCCTGGGAATCTTGATAGTCCTTTTCTTCCAGAAATTAGTCGATGCATTTATTGCAGGAGTAAGTAAAATAATTTTTTAATAGTATCACCGGAAGTCGGTTTAGTTTCTACTACATTATTAACGTATTCATGTAATTATTTTTTAAAGGAATTGCCTCTTCGCAAAGGATCTCAGACGTTTGAGCTATGGAGGAAACCACCTGTTGTGCCTTACCTGAAAGTGTACTTCTTTAACGTAACCAATGCAAAGGAATATATGGAACGGGGAGAGAAACTTCGGGTAAAGGAAGTGGGACCGTATACGTATAGGTAAGAATGTGGCTATCCGCAAAATTACCGATTTGTCCAATGAAGGAAAAAAGTCTGACACTATTCAATTTTATGAACTTTAGGGAAGTATGGGAGAAGAAGGATACGGTATGGCATCCTAATGGGACCTTGTCCTACAGACAGGAAAAGAACTACACGTTTGAAGCGGATAGCTCCATTGGACTTGAGAGTGACATTATAGTCGTACCAAATGTGCCAGTTTTGGTAAGATACAAAACCATTTAATTTTTAATTAACTTTCATGTAAATTTATCTAACAATTTATTTAATCTTACAGTCTGCAGCAGGCCAGTTGCCGCACTCGCCACAGATCGTTAAAAAGGCTATAGGAACACTGCTAGATGTCTTAAAACTGGAACCATTTTCTGCTCGAAACGTGAAAGAGACGCTTTGGGGCTATGATGATCCTCTAATTAAGCTAGCCAAACAATTTCTTCCGGAAGGGAAGCGACCTCCGTTTGAAAAGTTCGGTTTGCTAATTGGAAAGAATGCTACGCTGAGCGATGTTTTTACTGTGAGAACGGGAAAAGAGGACTTGCAGGATTTTGCCAGGATAGCAATCTACAAGGGTCAGGACAACTTAAACGTGTGGAGAACTGATGCTTGCAATGAGTTGAAGGGTTCAGACGGTACTGGATTTCCTTCCATGTTGGATGAGAACTCAACTGTGTACATTTACCAGCCAGATTTCTGCCGTCCTCTTGAGCTAGTAGTGAAAGATCCTACTCCACAAAAGCATCAAGGATTCGAAACACTTCGGTACTGATATACTAAATATTACTATCATGTAGATCGCAATTCGATGTTTGCGCACATTAAAAATAATGCATCTTTTAAATAGGTTCCAACCTGCGGATCATGTCTTTGGAAGTGTTGAAGATTTTCCTCAAAACGAATGCTACTGTTTGTCCAAGCCCTGCGCTCTTAAAGGAACTTTCAATGTTTCACAGTGCCAATTTGGTAATAAATTTTGACTGGTTTGGGGATTTTTTTTTATCCGTATTTGTGCTGTGAGCATGCTTATATGAAAACTTTGAAAATTTAATAGGTTCACCCGTCTTCCTCTCATGGCCCCACTTTTTGCATGGAGACCCATCCCTCCGTGAAAACATTGATGGTTTAAATCCTAACCCGAAGATTCATCAGTTCTACATTGACCTGCAGCCTGTACGCAAAAAAATATATAATTTGATACTAGTTGGTGGATGACATCCTTTGACAAGTTTTAGTGATTGTGCCAATTTATTTAATTAACAGAAATTGGGACTCGCCATGCAGGCTAAAGCTCGTCTTCAAATCAACATTCAAATGAAGAAAGTTGCAGAAATTCCACAGACTGCCAATCTTACAGATCTCCTAGTACCAATCATTTGGATTGAAGACGTAAGAAGAGCATTTTAAAAAAAGAAGTTACAAAGCCAATACTTTAAGTAGTGCAAATTTTTAATGAAATTTCCCATGTCTTAGGGTATTGAGGAGCTCCCACCTGTAGTACTTGGGCTGATCAGACAGGCAATCAACATGCCCGAAGTTGCAGAAGCCGCTCTCTCCTACGTCCTATTTATCATGGGAGGCCTCATGATTGTCGGCGGTTTCCTGTACTTCGTGAGAAATTCCTACATCGGGAAGGAATCCATGGCACAAGCAAACGTCGCCTCGAAGGTACACATGAAGTTGCTGGAAAGCCACGCCTAGTTTTAGCTTATCGTGATAGACTTGTAATCTGTAATTAGCTGCCAACTACTCTATGCTGAGTTGCACTTTCACTCCTCTTTTACTTGGTCACTAACAAACTTTTCACTTTCCGATTTGCTCATATTTTTTTTGCTCCTACTAACAAACAATTTCCTTATGTTCCTTATGTGGAAAAGGGGGATTCTTACTATTTCAAGGGAGGGGAAATCGAGAAGTCGAATGGTCTGAAAAATGGCCAACTTGTTCACCAGTACTCCAACACAGTGGAGATGGAAGATGCCATCAAGCATCCGAACGACAACTCCAAGCTAAAGGAGGAGAAGTCAGCGATGGAGGCGAAAGAGGCAAAAGAGGCAGCTGCTAACGGCGCCACAAGCGAGTCTATAATGACGTAACGTGCATAAACAGCACTTAATATGCGTCGTTGGTCATTATTAATTATTTTTTAATATATTACGTGTAATTTAGCTAAATCTTAAATTACATTTTAATAAGTATTTGTAATTTTAATGATATACCTGTTGTGGACTGATTTATTATTTTTTTTCTTCAATACTTTTCCAGCTCCTTAAAGATAGTTTAGTGGAGCTGTAGTAAAAGGATGACAATTTACTGTTTCATTCCCTTCATAGTACTGTGTGAGATTTTTAAATAAGAGTCATCGCAATATAACTATGTTATAAAATAGAAGACTTTTTCTCGCCACAAGATCGCGCTATAACGTTAAGAAACTCATTTTTGGGCGATTGAAGGTTTTTTTTAATGGATACAAATTCGCAGTTTCAGTTTTATATGTACAGAATCCATCAAATAAAATGAATTAATTAGGTCCACGTAAAAAAAATAAAAATGAGGTTGAAGCAGATAACTATGGATGCCATCCTCACTAGTTTACACTTTGTTATATCTTTTATAAGAATGTTTTGTTGCTCAACTCATCCTGACTCTTTCATCGGTTCGTCTGTGTTGCTAATTGCTACTTAAGGAGGGACTGCAACTGAATTTTCTAGTTAGTGACAGCTTCTCTAAAAAAGGAAAGTGCTAACTATAAGTAAAAGTCTAGGTAACATATTTTCAGACATGCAATTCCTACTGACGGAACCCAAATTCCTTTTATACGGTTTTTATGTGAGCAAAAAAGAAATGTGAAAAAGAAAAATGATTTTTTTAAAAATACAGAACTAAAGTAGAAATGAACGGATGTCAGATGTGCCATATAGACTACAAACTCTCAACAACGTCATATTTTTAAGTAGATTTTTACTTATTCGATAGTGGTATTTGTCATGCTAGAGTAATAAGGAGTGCGGTTGTAAATAGTTGGACAGCGTCTTCTCTTCACCACTTTATACGATTTATGGGGCAGTGAGTCCTTCTCCAGGGATTTTGAGGGCCAGATGTGAAAGAAGCAAGTGCATGGAGAAAAATTTGAATTTGAATTTTGTGCAACAGCCCTATAAAACAACTTCACTTTAATTACAAAATTTGCAAACCAATCAAATGTTCATGCATCGAATCGTACAAGTGGAAGCTAATTTAAACTAAAATATGGCTACATTGTAAACCGGCATTGTTGTAATTACGGTTATAATTTTTTTGGAGTGGTTTTAAAAGAAAATTGTGGAACTTGTATCTATAAAACCTTGTATTTCCAGAATTTATGTTAAACATGTGAAAGTGAATGTACAATTAAATTGCCGCACATCGACAATCCGCGAAATATGTGAGTGGAGTTATAGCAGCAGGTATGAGAAAAGGAGGAAGGCAATCACAAGATTTTTTACGATGTAAATTAAGATAAAAGTACATAAATGTTAGATTAGGACTAGAATTAAGCAGTACTTTAGTTTTAGAATGTTATGACTATTAATGCTGTATTAATGTTTGCAATTATTTACGGAATTATACTGTAGCAAATAATATTATCGAGAGGAAAAATACAGAAAGGTGATGTATATTCCTGTAGATGGTATGATTTAACTATTCCTAGCTAGATTATAGTTCCAGCTGATTGTCATTTTTAGTTGATGATGTGAGATTGCCTCCAGTGTCTGAGAGAGGAGTTGTTGACAAATACTTACCTCTGCGCACAACAATTCTGACTTTTAATTAAAAAATTACTTGTAAATTTCCAGTTTGTAGTTACTTTGTTTTTAATCGAGAAATAAACCATACTTGCTTAAATCACTCTAGTGCGGAAATCACAAGGCTATTAGTTTATTTGTGTAACGGCCTGCAAAAAAAACATTAAGATGCCTAAAAATTTGTTTACATGCTGCTCTACACCAGAAACAAAGTAAATGCTGAGCCATTACATCCACATTTACTCAACTACAAGGGAAGTCCGCTAAACAGTGCTATCTGAAATCGCATAGCTGAAATGGATGTGTACTTACATGCATGATTAAATAATTTAGTGGTGAGTACACGGAACACTACTTGCGTCTCGAGCAGCTCGCTTGCCAAAAAACGATTTTACGTGAATTGAAATATCGAAAGTAATTTTCTACCTAGCAAATATTTGCAAAGGACTATTTTTAAAAAATTTTACTTCCCGTGACAACGGCTCATTAACCATTTCTTTTGGTTGCACAAGTCACTTAGGACTCTGCCGTTTGTCAAGAACTTATCTAAACATTGAAATATAGTCATAAGACTAATTTTTGACTGCTAATTTGTACAAGTTCCTCATACAATGGTTCCATTTTTCTGAAAAGTGAGCAAATTCTCGACGCACCAGGACAACTCCACATCTAGTGTATCTGCTGACAAGTACCAGAAAAGAGATGTTGCCTATGAGAGAAATCACATTTCTCACTCATACAAACAGTTATCAATTACATGTGTGTATTTGTTTATGTAAGACGATGCTCATTTTTTAAAATAAATTTCCTAGTAGTTTCTAACAGAATTAGGTGATCTCCCAAATTTTTCAGCAGCTTTTTCTTAGCATTTAGTCAATATAAATTGGCGAGGGCGAATGAAGCGTTCGAGGGAAATATTTGCCTAGAGAAATAAGAAATGCATGGAAGAGGTATTTCCGTCAATTATTACATCACCCCAATCATTTACACAATAATGCAATCATCTTGTTCAAGTGACTAATCAAATAAAGGGCTGATATAAATATTAAAAGGTTTTCACTTTTTTTTAGCTATTAAGTCTTTTTTTTCAAAATTACCCCAATTTAGCACCATTTAGCGCCATTTAAAACTGGCAGCATAATAACAGTAATTCAGCCATATGCCCAGCCTGTTATTGACACAAGCTGTTTGCTTACTCATTCTGCCAGTGCAGTTTTTTAAGACACTTGTCGCACATCAGTTGCTAACTCAGGTATTTCGTCCGTTCTGTTTTAACAATTAATCGATCTTTCTTAAAAACACAATTAAATGGGTGACTTCTCTGATTGCGAATTCTGCCTTTTCTCCTTTTAGGAAAAAAGGTCTTCTCGTAAGGTTTATTATTATACGCATTTTAGCATCAACAGCCATTATTCTTCTCACGAGATAATTGCGATTAATTTTCAATAAAAAAATAGCCGATCGTAAAACTTTCGTTTCCTTCTGAAACGACAGCGTCTACACAATGCTCTCAAATGTTGGTCGTACTTAAAGCTGAGCTGCATTGTATGAAGTACTCTCTTTTTTTTATCACAAATCAGCGAAATTATTCGCAATTTATATACGGCGTGGGTGTGTTTTAGCACTTCCCGTGCACACCTACTGCAGAGACAACCATCATCACAGACATAAGTACGCATACCCAGAAATCATCAAATTGTGCATATTTTAATAGCAAAGTTGATATAAAAATTACGCAGTTTTGTCTGATATTGGCTTGCTGTTAATTCCCTTTCATTTGCACATTCCTTAATGATTCGTAGAGGATGGCTTTCCTGTACAGAGTAAAACTCACGTATTTAATCTCTACCTGAGTAACCTGTGGGTATTTAAAGTAATGTACAATGCAGAACGGAAAACGTTTACAAATTGATCAAAGTGTGCATTGAATTACGTAAGTATTAAATGAGAGAAGCAATCTAGTATAACATCACTATAATTGCTAATTCTGTCTAACAGATTAGTAAATTAAAGTGATACAGTTTGCTTTTGAAGAGGTGTAGAAGAGTAATTACGTTGGGTACTGAAAGGGACCTCAACATAATATGCTGGGAGCCACATCATAACAGCGAGAAACCTACAGGTTAGAGGCCTGCAGCAGAAAAATTGACGGCAGAGTGCAGGATGCATTTCGAATCTTGCTCAGAGTGCAACTTAACAAGACAGCTGTGGTTAAATGAAGTAGATAGCATTTAATTAACGAAAGGGTGTCATTTGGAAGTAACATCATACAATAAAAATAATAGTATAATTGGACTCACGATCAGTTTAGCTGAGTTCAGAGAGGTGTTGAAGGAAAGTGACTAGTTGCAGTTTATTTTCTTAAAAAGTTATTTACCACGACCACGTCAGTCTATGATTGTGTCGTATTAACGCTCTCTTGCCTCTCATCCAGCATTACACTTTTTTATTGATATCTGAAACTAGATTGCAAAAGGTGCAAAAAACTGCTTAACTTTTTTTTAATGAGCCCACCCTTCACCTGTCTGTCCATTCCCGTACGCAGCACCTCTACATATGCTAACTTATGCTTATGTAATGAGAAAAAGTCATTTCTCAAAATGAACTCGTATTTTATGCTAGACTGTGTAGTAAGTGGGAAACACATTTTGGATTTTAAACCCGAACAGTAGCAATCAACTTTTATCACTGACTTTATTTTCGTAGAATCTTAATGGATCAACTCCTAACTATAGAGATTGTACATTGAGAGCACTCTCAGCAGCAGTTGAAAGGAAAACTTTGCTAAGGAACTCGTTTCTCATTTACATTCGCAATGATTTAAAAATAGCTCCCGACAAAAATTTCTGCCATTGTAAACCACCCAATCACAAAAACGTATCAAGGAAATTCCAACTGCGAAGTACAGCACGCTGACTGCTGTGCAAAACTATGCACGGTTAAATTCAGATACCTATTTTTTTAACTTTTGCTCTGCGAAATAAGGTGACCGTGCCAAATCATTATAAAAGTTTAATAAAAACAATGACCGTTCCGGAGATTAATGGCAAATATCACAGTATCGTACAGGCAGGCAGTCCGTATAATAACTCAATAAATATCACCTCAAGAATTTGCATCTAATTTCGATTTTTCTTTTGATTACATCACAATTTATAAATGGCTTCCTAAATACCAATAAAACGGAGTGTAAAGTTTATCAAAGTGCATTATTATTTGATTTACGTTTATAATGCATTTTTAAGAGAAAAAAATTTTGTTCAGTGATAGCATATCTATATGTAAGGGTGCAGTCCGTGCCAGCGAACGTCCTAAATTTGAAAATGAAATTGTTTTTCAGAATAATGCTTTCGTAACTCGGAGCTCACCCTTCTTGTTAGATTATTGATGAAAATCAGAAGAAAAAAAATTTATTAGTTGAATTAGCGCATATTTAAAACATGCTTACTAAAGTTATTTGCAGAGGGAGTCATGTGATGACTTGAGCTTCCCTTAATAAGCATAGTCGTAAAATCGTATAAAATAATAATAATTGCATGTTGCAGAACTGCATCCGCATTCGGCATAATAATAACCGAATTATTATTAAAGCGACTGAGTAATTGCAAACAGGAACTCATTACGTAACCTTACCAATGCACATTTTTGGGAAAATTTTGAGCGCATCACACCCACATTCCTCCCAAATTTATGAGGATAATCATTTAATAACTGTTGAAACATTTCACGAGGAACTCCGCTGGTTCCAATTGTAGAAACCACATTTTTCTTTTTTGTATTGTTACTGCACTCGTTACTTCTCAGCAACCTCATAAATAAATGTCTTTAATAAATTACGCAAACGTCTTGATTCCGGCCACCATTCAAGTGGCTCAAGAAACAGATCCCAGCTTGCTAAATATTATTATGAGATATTATCTTGCTAGGGACAGGACTGTGAGATCAATTTAAAATTCTTGATATGGCTACGCTCTCTGCGCTGTAAATATGTCTCAAGTATTCTCAAGAGAAATAAAATTATGCTGCCGTACCTACTTTTTTATGGATATTAGTTCTGGCGCATTGTAGAGTTCATCTTTTAAATGTGCAAAAGGGGAATTTATAATTGACTAATTGATATTGCACGGAAGCCATTCTGGAGACAGTTGAAAGGAGGCTGTCTCACTACTCCCTGCCGAGACAAATCAAAGAGGCGAAGGGAGATAGCCCCTTCAAGTTGATCAGGTAGCTCATTAAAAGACTGGCGTTGACAAGCTCTAGTAGATTGATAAAGAAAACAATGAAAGCCGTTACTAGCTATAATTGCGGATGCTAATTTGCTCTGGATTTTTAATTAACCAAGTTACTATAATAGAGTTGGCGAATTGGCAAAGCTGTACTGAAGAGCCGACGGAGAGGCCTTTCCGCATTTTTGCGATTAATAGTCTGATTCTACAAGGCTAACTATCTCAATTATTCTTTGAGATAAAAAAAACACGAGGGCCTTAAAAAAATGTCGGAGCAATATCTAAAAATATGTTCGGTCCAGTGCAATACAAAAATAAACAGTGATAACGTCGCAGCAAGAAGGAGAAAACGGACAGACGGAACGTGCGGCCAAAATAATATAAAGACATTTCAGCTGGGCCACACTACTCGCTCGTATCCAATAATTCAGGTTACCGACCATTATAAAGTAGTTATTATATTTGATATAAATCATACACGTAATTGAGTGGGCTGCGTACACAATTTACTTCTTTTATCTTTCGCAGCGGCAATACCTACAAGAATTTATTTTTTTATTTCAAGTAAGAGTAAATCATATAGCACTATTGCACATAAGAGCATTCAAAAAAAGTACGACCAGTTTCGTATAGCAACGCAGGAGTTGCTTTTTTAGCTGTGCTAAAAATGTAAATAAAGTTCCTCCACAAAAATAATTTTCTATAAAATAAACCATCTCTGTAGAAACAGCTGCAGTCTGCTCTCTTCATTGAAGCATGTCTTTAATGCGAATTCCTTCTGACATTATGCATTTTTAATTTACAATTTTTATGTGTGAACTGTGAATCTACGCAATTCACATTCCGTCTAATTCCACAAAAGTAGAGAGTGCATTTTTGGTCACCACAGAAAGCGTCAACTAGACTATTTTTTGCTAATTTTTTACCAACACTTTGTTACCGTTCTGCTGCTCTACTACATCTTATTAAGCCGTCCACATTGGACATTACATATAAGCGGACACGCACGCCACAGGAATGAGCATATGATGACCAACACCTACAAGGAAGGGTACATTCCTAAAGAAAAACGAACTATTTTCGTAATCTCAATTGTTTACAATAACGCATAGCTGTATCCAATCAAAAAATGAACATGCATGCGATTGGAATACTATCATGCCTCGCTGCGAATATATTTTTTTTGGACGGTGTGGTATGGTATGCGAGTGCGATGCAGCAAGAGATTATATCAGGGGAGTTGTTAGTTTTAGGGCAAGTGCAGCGTGTTTACGTAGGTGATAATTGATTGTGTTATTGTTGCAGACATTTTGGACCAAATGGGAGCACTTTGTTTGCTAAATGAAGAAAACTGCTGCAGCTATATAAGAGCCATTCATAAAAGTGGTATGCTATCTTCATATATCTTCAGATATGTGCAGATTATTTTGTTGCTTTTAAGCACTTATACGACGGTCCAATAACCAACGGGGCAACAAGCTCATTTCACAGAGATGGAATATAAAAAAAATGTTACATGAATGTAATCTAATAGAATCAAATTACATTTTACATGGTGGTAGAAGTAATCAAGATCATTTCTTGATTTGGAAATATGACTACTGAACACTTGACGCATGTTGACCACTAGAAAAACTATAACAATATGATTGCAATAGAAAAATGAGTGTAGCTTTTTTAGTGACATGTGCTTGGTTTCATAATTTCGAGTGCTATAGCGGTGTACACCACCTTCCCTAATCTCAACTATACGCTTGCAAAAATTGAGGGAACGTGCAGGAAGCCTCCGTGCCATGCGCAACCACAACCGAAACTAAACCACATGACCATGCACACACATCGCATCATTTGCTAGTGCTCAGTTCTGCAGTTTTCTTCAGTTAGTCTGCTCCGCACATTTGCAGCTATAACTTTGGTTATAATATTTTTTTTCAGCAGTTTAAGATCTCTGTCGGCGGAGTCTTAGCTGACAAAAAAAATCCCACAATAGCAAATTTATTTTTTTTCAGAGAATCACATATTGAATATTTAATGGTGCGAGCCACAGATATCGTTTTAAAAGGATTTTGGAGAAACAAAGGCCTTTTAGAAGCTAATCTGATAGAGAATGGGCGATCACATTTCTGACCAGCATACAATTTCCATTTTAATAGAGTGCACCCGGAAATATTAGTTATTAGCAGGGCTATAGAGCAACTTCTGTCATATTGCACCCAAGAGCTACTACAAAAAAAAATTTGGGAAGGGCCTTTGATATTGCTTGTTATCAAGTTGATAGTATATTGCGGCGGTCCGCATGGCTACCAGAGACTGACTGTCTTCGTTGCCACTGAGCAGCTACATAAAAATCTATTTTATTCCTCACATCCTCCTTTGTGCAATTTGGAGCTATTATTGGTGCACTGCTGTTACAGTGTTGATTAGCTATAACAACATACCGGAACCTATCTGAAGTAAACCTCAGGAGTCGCAGCATGCGGCCACTCAAGTGTGTGCAAAGCACAAAAAGGTGTGATAATCTGACAATGTATTAAACTCATGAAAAAAAGATACTTCCAATTTCCTTTCAGTAGTTGGATAGCTATAAATCCAAAGGAAAATAAATATATATAATCTGGTGGTGGAGACGGTGGAGATGGAGGCCGTTGTTAGAAGGGAAAAATGATGATCGCTGATGATGAGCCAGGCGACAATGACGATGATGAGAAGAAATGGTGGTGAATTCTCAGAAAGGTACGGAAAACTCAAGTTCAGCTGCTGACACAGTTTTATATTTTATCCATAATGTACCAGCAAAGATACTCATCGATTACGAGCAGTGGTTTGCAAGGGATATGACAGGTAATGTGGTAATTACTCATTCGTGACGACGTTCCAAGTTCAGTCTACTCATTGAAAGTGCACGCGCAGGCTTTATAAGTTTGCACGCATCATGACAACTTGTATTATTGGGATTTGTGTGCTCGTACGCATCTACCTGTTTACTAAAGCTATTTTATGTTACGTCATATGGAGGCTCACTCAACATTTTACGGTTGCAAGAATACGGCACTCCCGCCGTACCTAATCTGCAACACTAACACCAAACAAACGATGAGCACTAAAGGCAAAGCCACAAAAACGCCCAAATGCTATTCAAGTTTATGATCTGAGATTAAACGACCTGAGACTGGTTTTTTAAATTTGATTTTTTGAATTACCATTCAGTTATTATATTTTTTTGAGGATGCTTCTCTCACTCTTAAGTAACTCTGCAGCTTCCGATAATGTTATTCTCAAAAATTCAATTAACCGTGCAAGGGGTTTAAGAGAAAGTTTAAAAAAAAGTAAATTGCTTTGCAAATAAAGAAAGCTGTAAATTTAAGATTACTTTCGTGTCGATCTATTAAGCAATCTTTCAAATTATCTTGAGCAGAGCTTGCAATTTTAGTGCAGATCCATTTACTTATAATAATTGAGGAGCTAGAACCAGCTCTTAAAAAATCGCTCTCGATTAAATCAGCGAATCTCTCCGGCATATCATTAAAAGCTCATCCATTACCATTTAGCTGACAGAACAATTGCATGCTACTATAGAAGTCAGCAACGAACGAAAGGCTGATTGTTTTATAGGGAAAAGTACATTTTTTTGTCAACTGTAAGTAGACTAATATCAATTTTTAAGTGGCGTACATTTACATACTTTATTTTTATTGTGATTGCGAAGCTGGAAGAATATAGCAATTTCGTCACCATCAGTTTGCCAAACGGGGTCGTATTTATTCCGTTACCTTTTAAGATTTGTAAAACTCTCGTAGGAAGTTAGGAAGCCTCCAATCATACCATATCGCTTTTGCAAGACAACCTTCACAAAATTCTATATGGTCACATACGTCTCATGATACACTTATCATTGGACTCTTTACAAGACACTAAACACGAATGTGCTATTAAAGGCTTCAAGCAAAACAAGTTTAATGTGAAAATAGTGCTTATCTGAAAAGAAATTATGTCGATTGGGAATGCTTCCATATTACAATAACCAATGTTAATTATGTTTCTGTCATTGGAAATAATTTTCTGCTAAATGCCACATTTTTATAATAAGTAACTTTATAAGTTTAGCATTGTACTAAAATACTAAATACCTTTACAAACGTAAACATTTAGTCTTGGCTTGTACTCTACACAGGAAAAAAAAAATATTTTAATACTTTGTTTAATGCGCGCCAATTTAGTTAGCGCACCTTTTCAGCTCTGCCTCACCATTAAGCTCTGTCCAGAGATACAATCACTTGCAAACAAACAATGGAGTGTGTACGGCCGCCCATATAAACAACAACGAGAACATGAGCATGGCGTGTCATGATGGCATAACTTGACTAGCTGGGAATCTCTGCTTACAATTAGTGATACGAAAACCACACAGAGTAATGAAGAGACAATAAAGAAATATTACTGATGATAATGGAAATACAATGCCGCAGAGAAACCAGCAATTTATCAGATGGCATTGTTTGGAAGGAACTGCATACAAGAAAGAGATCAGTTGACGATGATCATTAGAATTCCGTCATGCTCCTAGCAGCATGCCTATTACTACTTATCCTACACATTTTAATTACACCTCAGCGGATTCCTATGTCGCTTTTTTTGGTACAGTTCTGCCCAGTAAATTGTGAGGGAACCAGGACTGGGTGGATGCTGAGTGTGCGATGTAGGTTTTTAGAATCTGTTTCGAATCGGTAACAATAGCTTTGGTAGGTTCGTAGGTGATGGAGGGAGAAGGCGAGGACCTGTCCACAAAACAAATGCAGGTCGTAATCTTGTTTAGCTGGGCTATTATAGTTTAGTTAACGATATCTGCGTTGCATGAAAACTGCAAGCGCACATGCATTTGTAATAATTTCATGATCGTAACGATTTATGTAGGTTGACTTGCGCAAGCGAGGTTTTGCTTTTTCTAAAACAATAGAAAATTCACGGTCAACTTGACAAGGGAGTGTGTGTCGCATGAAGTGGGTTTCTTTATTTGAAAGAAATAAAAAATTACCCCGGTAGTTTTAACTGCCCAGCTCCTCCTAGAAAAACAATTTTTTTTTCTTTGAAGGTGAAGTGTAGCTGAACTCTGCGAAATCGGGTTTCAAATCTGTTTCGCACTTTGGGAGAATACTGTAAAAGAGTTGCAGAGATAGATTGCAAAGCTAACTGTGCGTGAATTATGAAATAGTCATCGAAAGCAAACTGACGACGATTCTTGTAGTTATAGCGTGATGACTTTATTTAGGACAGAGAGGACAAATAGCATGACCACGCCCATCGTTATTTCACGTGACCAAAGTAGGAGGAGTGATTAGCAGAAAAAAACATTCAACATATTATGACATTGACAAACCCATAACAATGCAATAACAAATGAAGAGTTTACTGTAGCAGCAAATAGTCAGTAGGCACACCGTAAATTTATCACTTCTATTTAGGGCTATGAAACTATCATTAAAAATTTTTAATTCATCGGCTAAATGCTCATACACCCTTCTTCTTACTACCGCTTTGAACAGGTGGATGCAAAAGCACTGAAACTTTAGCTAGTGCACACACACCGCATACTTTACTGGATGTAATTTTTGCAAGGTGAGAGACCAACGTAAAATATCAAGCAATCTCAGTGCACGAAATATCTGCGAGTCGGCGGAGACTCAAAAACTGAGTCGAAGTCGCTAGTCGCCTTCACTCTCTGATATGAAATTTATGCATCCCAAAATCGCGTTACCCAATCTAACCTGAGATTATCCAACTTTATTAAAAAAGCATCAAACGGACGGCCGGACGGAACGAGTAAGCAGAGCAATATTATGAGAAGAGTCTGCAAGGTGCCTAACAATAGTAAAGGAAGGCTTTTTGCAAAAAAAGAGCAAAAAGTCCTTTGTTTTCCTTTGTTGTCGTCTAAATCTTTTTACTCTCGATCCCAGTACCTCTACCTAGTAACCATGAACTGTGACGGCTTATTTATTGTCATACACTCATGATAAAGTAGAAATTGTTGCACTTACACATTCTGCAATTCTGCATGCAAGACTGCTCGCTACCAAGTGCTATTTGTCGTGTGTAACCTTTAAACAGCTGAAAATTACGTTAGCGCAGAGTCTTTTTGGGTATAAACTTATAAGTAGAATGAGAAGCTACTTTACGGCATGAAATTCATGCAACTAATGCAAATGTCACCTTACCATTCATAACAAAATTGTGGAAGTACGGAAGCACAAAATGCGCAGAATTTGTAAGAAAACAGAGACCAGAAGTAGTAAGAAAAAAGGAAGAAAAATGACAACTCCACACATAACATTTTGCAGAGATTTTTGCTTACGCGCACATCCAATTATTTCATTTACCTAGTCTAATCTAAACGAAGGACATTTTTCTTTTCTAATTGTACAATAGCTGATAGCTTGTCCATCTACTTGGCTCTCTACAACTTGCAAACTAAAGCTAGATTTTGCACTACAGAAGCAGTAAAGTTCAGACACTATACGTTTGCATGACAATGTAAAATATTTTAAATTAGCAATTTTGTCGTAAAAATGTAAGTAGCTGCAGGTATGACCTACATGTTCTATAAGTAGCGGCGGCGGTACTGCTGGATGGCTACAAAACGGAAGGAGAAAAGTGCATTATTGAAATTAGCTAATAACTCTGGCAGTAAAAAAATATGTTTTATGTTTTAGACGAGTTGAGTTTAGCGAAGGCTAAAACTACCGTTGGCATGCTAGTTGCATACAAAGTTATATATTTCTGCTGTTAAATATGATCATGATTTCCACTTTGTGGCTGTACCCGGTTTTCTTATTGTGTCCCTATAAGTTATTCTGTAGGAAGTAAAAAAAGTTTGAGTGAAGGACTGTAAATCAAAGTAATGAAATGCTCAGTGGTTGCTGATTATGAAAATAGCATTTGTAAGGGAGAATCAAATAACAAGCAAAAAAAGCAAGTAGTGCACAGACGACAGACAATAATTCACGTTTGGTTTTTTAAATGCAGCCAAAGACACAATCTTCATTCAGTGCTGCTTTGTTAGGGGATCAACTTGTCATTGTAAATGCGATTGTTGTGGAAAAGGTAATGAGATTACTAGATCATATTTAAAGTTGGAAAGTAAAGTAGATCATATCTCCCATATTATATGCACACAGGTAAATTGTACTTACTTACAGCCTTGCTAAAAGTCAATCCATTCGGGTACAAAGGAACATATAACTGCAAAAGTTTCAAAGACAGATAATGGCAAACTTTGGGCATATATTTTGCTAGCTTGTCAGGAAACTTTTGATGGTAAATATGAGAAAATGTGTCAGCAGCACCTGGAAGTTGCTCCGTGTCTACTGCACACTTACAAAGATGTCACCGCATTTATATGTAAACTCCATAATATAAATTGTGACATCTAAAGTGTGCCTATATGCAAACTAATATAGTAAGTTTCATTTCTAGAATTAAATTTACTGCTGTAATTAAACGATAGCGGAAACTGTCGTCTTTCGAACAGGAGAAGTACATCCGAGATAGTGGCTTTAATTGATCAACCGAACTATAATCAGAAGTGAATCTGAGTGTTGTATTCCCAGCCTGTAATTAAATGGGACTGTGTAGACTGAACTAAAACAGATAGCGATCGAATTGTGCTTGGTTTCCCTGAGGTAGTTTAAGGTCGTGCGGATGAGCACTTTTACACTTAACAAAACATACGGCGCTAAAAGCAAACCTGAAGTCTTTGTATCAGCTAATACTAGTTAGTGGGGACTCTGCAGAAATGTTATCATCTGCACGATCTCCTTCCTCCTCCTCTCTCTACCTCTCTCTCAGGAAAGTCATGCGTGCTACCTAACCAGACTCTACAATTAATGGCATGCATGGCATATGGTCAAAGCACACGCCTTGTTATATCCCCTTGACACTTCTTGTTTCTACTATAACTAACTTTTCCTTTTTCTACAGTCAAATTTTATCTCTTAATCCACACGTCCTGTTTCAAACGAAAGCGAAGAATTAATTAATGCAAAAATATATATCCTCCCGTCTTTACCTCTCCGCTAAAATGTGGTTTCTCGACTTTTTATATTGATTTCCCATCCTTCTCTAAAACCCAATAATATTATTAATATTAACCTATACCTACTCACTTGAATACCTACCACATTATTATAAATACTTAAAAAAAATAACTCATTTTAACTCAATACGCTACTCAAATATTCACACGATATATATTTTTTTAGAATTTCAATCAATGCATTGTAGCAGGTTGAGTGTGTATCTTTAGTTGGGAGTGGAGTTGCAAAATTGTATTGTTAGATGAGAACTGGCAGGTGGATGGGATTGTGTAACGTAGTACTTTAGTACGACACTTGCAAAAAAAATTTTCATAATGATTTGTACTTGTGTGCATCCCTTCTAGTTTTCGCGATGCATCATGTGTCAGCGGATGACAAAATTCTCCAAAGTGCACAGTAACAATAGAGAACTTCACTGTAAGGTACATTCTATTTAGAGGCGCTAAACTGTTATTTTTTCATTTCAGTAAACCTTGACAGTGATGACAGAGATGATGATAAACCCACCATGTTGCACTATTTTTTCGCCTGTGAGAAATTTATTTAGCAGAAGAACATCACCTCCCCCACCACCAGTGATGACGTTAATATTATAATCACGACAAGAAACGTTCTAATAGTGAAACAAAAATGCAAATAAAGGTATTATATATGGGAGCGATGAGGATCATCAAAATTATTATCGTAATAATAATAACATCATCATCGCGTCCTATTACTCAAAGCTACATGGTATGAAATTTGAGCCCCATCACCACCAGGGTAAATGAGAAGGGGACTAATAATCGTAAAAAGTGTCTCTCAACTGAAATTGCTAAAAATATAATTTTTGTAAAGATAAAACTAGAAAAAAGTATTTTGAGTGAGCGTATGTGTAGCTTTAAATTCACCAAAAAATACCATAAAAAACATAACATTACATGAGCAATTGCAATTTTGTAAGCATAGGAGCAGAGGAGTAGAAGTGGAATCTGTTTATAATTTATTTGTAGGTTGGCCCATTTCACAAAAAAAAATGTTGGCTAATCGTTATCTATGATTGCTCTTAGTATTTTACTGCAATTATTTGTAAACCTATTACCCATACGTACATTCCTGCAGTTCTCTTCTTAGAAGTTAACAGGAGGAGTAGCAGAAGCAAGCAGTGCAGCAATGCAGGGAGAGGACTAATAAATTTATTCTATGACAAGCGAAAAATGAGGGCTGCTCACAGATTATTAAAAGTATCGTATACAGGGCTAAGTTTTATGGGCGATAGTCCCATTAGAAGTTGTGGGCTCATTGTTTATTTACTTTTGTGGAGCAAAAATGCGCCCGTCTCTTCACCAATTTTTGTTGCTCCCTCAATAGGATACAAATTATCCAATCTGCCATCATCATTCACTTTTCCCCTCGTTCATGGTTTTCTCCAATTGCATTGTACATTGTAACACTTACGCTTTCTTTATGCTCCTTTTTTAAAAAAAAATAAGATAAACTGAAGCAAATGGCAAAAGATAAGCTTGCATAACCTCAACCTTCTGCTGCAAAGGACATTCAGCCTGTAAAAAGTAATTTATTCTGTGCCATATTTCCATCTAGATGAACGGAAGCCTCAATGTTTTCTCTTTCAAGCAGTCTTTTAACTGCTAGCCAGTAGCATGATTATTGGATGTAAATCTTATTTTTTTCCTTCGCGCATTTATGTAAATCTTCGTATGAGTGGTTGTATTTTTTTCATTTTTGGGAGTGTAAGATGCAATTTTTATCGATTGGCACAACAGCGATAGTGCACTATGTTACGTGCTCTTGAAATTGACAGACTATAGGTAAAACAGAGCAAGATGAATAGTTGCGATAAACTCAAATTTCATTAGTGAGTGTTACCTTATTGGATTTTGACTGACAGTTTTTATGGGCAATCAAAACATTAAAGGGTTCACCTGAAAGCACACTTCTTGAGCATAATATTCACCACAGTTTAATTACGCCTGAAAACTATTTTGCAATGACTCTGTTATCGTAACTTTGTGGCTCATTTTTATAATAAAATTAAAGCTCAAACAGACAAAGGTGCGCACTTGTTGTGAGTCAACAGAAAGGACTTAATGAATTTTCTTGACACTCATTTTTTTTATCTTGTCAAGTGCTCAGCTTTTTTTGTAAGGGCTAAGGCACGTATTTATTTCAGAAAAAGGAATCATTGATAAGAAAAAGCTCTTAAGGAGTAAATATTGAGGATTATGATAATAAGTAAGAAAAGAATGGAACAGAAATAGCTGGGGTTGACGTAAATGTAACACCTCGCCCTTTCCAATTTTCTTCCTGTGACCATCATAAATCAGGCGACCTAGCTAATAGGCTGCGGAATTTGAAATTATTAGGATCCCTTTCTCCCTTCAATAAAAAAAATTAATGTCTCAAGTGGATTATCGCTTTTTGCCTCTTTTCTTTTATTCCCATTTTAGTGACATTGTCCTTTGAAGACTACTTTAAATAATTTTAATTCCCATATTTATAGTGGTTTTCATAAGTACCACTTTTGCTATTATGTATAGAAAAAAGCTGTAGCTCTGAACAAAAAGCGCTTGAAGAAAGCTAGATCCTAAAGTCTAAAAATTTATGACTAACCTTGCTGGTTTGCTTGTAGCATTTAACATTTATACTTGCTCATGCGTAGGCAGTGTTCCGTAACAATCAATGAATGAATTGGCTTCATTCAATCATCTAAAGTGTACCATTTCGTTCACTGCAAAAAAAGAGTCTGACGCTGAGCTGACTTTTTCATTGCCTTTGCCTTTCTAAACACATTTCATTATTACATTTGTAAAAAATCTCATTTTCATGATGCATGACAAGCTTAATGCAAAATAATGACAAGAAAAGAATAGTGATTTTTACAAGAAGAAAACTGATAAAAATAAGTATAAATAGTTTATTAGATTAATTTGAATACGTCGTATTGAATTCCTTCTTCGCCTGCATCTCTTTCGGCCAGAGAGCATACCTTTAATGGAAATATGTGTGGAGCTGTCAATTGAACGAAAATTAAATATTATGCGAGCGTCTACGAAAAAAATAGGATACATACATACTTACCATCCGTGCAGCAAACTCACCTCACGGTTCATCATGCTATATGTTTCTACCCTCTTGTTTGGGCGTTGTGAGCTTTTACTCCATTGTTTGCTAGGCAGTTGTTTGATCAGCTCTACTAGACCACTGTCAGATTTTGTAAACCGGCCGCAAGTACATTTTCAAGATGCAGAGAAATCCAGCTAACAAAATATCTTTAATAATTAATGATAGTACTAACCTAAGTTTTTCAGGTAAAGTATGGAAGCAAATCACAGCTAGCCAAAGCCAGGTTTGTGCAACAATTATAAAACAAGGGCATTTATACTTTCCGGTAAAATCATAAAAGCAGCTTCTCTGGCCTATCTAGAAGGAAAAGTGAGAAGAGCATGAAGATTGTTGAGGGACGGGCAGACACTTGACAACCGGCATCCTCATAAAGTACAGGAGGCTACGGCTTAATAAATAGAGTTCACCTGTGAACAATATGTTACTTTGTTGGCAGTCAACCACTCTCCTTCCCATATATACGACTCATGGCCCTTATCGTATAGCCACTTCGCTATGTGTGAATTAAATTCCCTGGGACTTTTAGGCCAGAACAAGTTTTTTTTTCAATACAAGTTGCTGCTTTTGATGCACTTCTTGTTATTAGTGTTTGTGACTTGCAAATTTAAATCAGAAACAGAAATGATTAGAGAGTGACAGGTCTTAAAAATATGTTTTCATGAGCGGAAAAAAAATAATCCTGCAAATATGCGTCACTGCAGATTTCTATAAGCTTTTCTAACCTTTAGTAGAGAGCTTTTAGCTAAATAATTAAAACGCAGTTAAGTGTTATTGGTCATATCGAGAGAGAAACTTGCTACAAACAAGACAAAAAAATAAAAAAAACTTTTTTTCAGTGTTATTCCAATAAATCCCATCCCAGTTGTCGTCCTTACGCTAAAACCTAGTAGAATAGGAAGGAAATTGCAAAGGCATTGAATTAAACCTCCAACGTAGCCATTACCATCACTTTTCTTTCAACAATAGAATATTCACCTTCTCAGAGTTTATTACTATGTTTGCAAATGACGGAGCAAAAGTGGTGGCAGTTAAGTCGTCATAGTGCTGGCGTGATGTGATGTGCATTACAATTGCGATTTTGATATTTTTAAAGCGATCTGCATCCTGCCACGCCAATCTAATATAAAATTGAAAGAGCACCAATAATAATGTTGCTGCGCCAGCAGCATCACATCATCACATTAGACAACCCTCTAATTTCAAAAAAAATAACTTTAAGAAAAAAATAATAAATTTAACTGAAACGCTTGCGTTGT
The DNA here is from genome assembly GCA_027744115.1 of Acrocyrtus sp. NNG-2020. NCBI lineage: Eukaryota > Metazoa > Arthropoda > Collembola > Entomobryomorpha > Entomobryidae > Acrocyrtus > Acrocyrtus sp. NNG-2020. Next base: position 26,073 of record JAHZND010001075.1, read on the forward strand.
AGATAATCACATGACAAAACTGTTGCCAGGAGTTTACACAAAAAGAAAATTGTATTTGGGTAGGTGTGTAGGTACGTAATGAAGAGACTTGTTCATTTTTTTCATATACCCTCGTCCAATTTCATTTTCATATTGTCTCACTAACTAACTACCTACCTACAGAATAATTATTGGCTTGACTCTTGTTACAATTATACATATCAATAATTTGCTTAACTTCAGCTAGTTAAGTGTTTCCATAACGGCGTGTAGAGGTGAGCACGAAAACCATGCCAAACAAGTGCTCTCTCTAGTATACCCATATAATGCATCTTAATTGCATTGCAAGCTAAACGGTTTGAAGCCGAACTATTTTTTGCTTTAATTTTTCCTTTCCTCTCTCTATTTATTTCATCTATTGTTTCTCTACTACCTATTTCATCATCCTCCATCAGTTAGATACTCTCCCTGCTCCTCCTTATCTGTTCAACCTTAATGTACCTGTTATAATAGTATTAAAACATTTTGAAGCGCATTTACTACAAATTACTTAAACACTTACGAGTGGTAGATGAATAATGTGCGTTACATGTAAGTATCATATAGGCGAGGAATGGGAGTACGGCAGCCACAGCTCTCGATGAGCTCTAGTAGAGCAGCCGTAGTCTGAAGTCGCTCCTTAGGTATTTATTGTATAATCAGAGGAAAAGCTCCACTGCAAAGCACCATTATTCGCAGCAAGTAAAACTTCATTATATACATTTCAGCAATAAAAAATAAAATCGCATTTAACTTATTATTTTCTTACTACTATTACAAATTACAGTGTATGAGTGACTACCGCAACCACGCCAAAGTCACCATCACCTCATCGCCACCACCACCACCACCACCACCACCACTACCTCTGCTCTGGTATGTAAAGCGAGTGACGACAAAAAAAAAAGCATGCAACCTAAACAAGAGTGATATTGCTGTAAAGTACCTTTAGTGACTGACTGGGCAAAGCCCCACAATAGTCACTATCTCTGCAGAGGTACCGTGGTGAGTCTGCCGTCGTTGTAATGCTAAAATGTCTTTTTTTTTCACTAGCTGGGTTCAGCTGGGAGCTTGGATGGCTGTAGCAGATAAGACTGGTATGAGAAGGTAGAGGAAGGCAGTAAGGCTCTCTGGTTAAGAGTTAAATATGAAATTTAACTAGTGTGTCGGCAGTAGTAGCAGCAGTCACGGAGGATGATGTTGATGAGAGGAGGATGATAAAGGTAAGGCATAGGAGAATTCTGTTATTATTGGCTGTGCCCAATCTTGGATAATCATTCGTGTTAAGAGTCAGTCAGTCAGAGGTGTTCAGACGGTGCGCATGCACAACGCTCAATTATGGTCGAAAGAGCTGAACAAAGAGTGTGATACTCTGATATCTGAGAAAACGGTCACTCGAGCTCTGGTGACTTCGCCTCTGCAAGCATTTCTGTTACGTTATGTGCCTGAATCTGAACTAAAAGTGGTCAGTTGGAGAAAAAAAATTTTTGGGAGTAAATGCGGAGAGGGACTTTTGGCGTGTGTGCGTGAAAATGAAATTAAAGAAGAATGTCAATTGCTAAAAACAGAGTAGCAGCATCCTTCCTCCACACACCTATTTTTTGCAAGAAAAAAACAAATTTTGTGTTCGACAGTGTCTGTGCCTGAACGTGCTGGTGCTTGTGGTTTGGTGGTAGGTAGCGGAGGTGGCAGTGGCAGTGCGGAAGTATTCGCAATTTTTTCAGCGGAATGCAGTTTCTTCGTTCTTGCCACCAGTTTAGTGAACTCTCTCGCAAAAAGGCACACGATTCATTAGAACCAGTTTTAAAAACTTAGCAATTCTATGATGAAAGAGAGGGGAAAAGTCCGTGCACACACCAGCTTCTTAAGCTGACTTCTAGCTGATTAAATACTAATAATAATAACAATTGGATTGAATCATGGGTATGAAAGTCAAAAGTGGCAAATGAAATTATCAATGAGCTCCTAGCAGGGTTCTCGCATGCCGTGCTCACATTTCTCTATCAGCTACGTACACATTACACGCTCCGTGTGTGCCGAGTTGCGAAACTCGGATATTAGTTTTTTTGAACTGTGCAAAGGTAGAAAAATCATTTTTACCTTTTTTGTCAAAGATTAATTTCCTTCCCTTCTGCTGACAAAGTGTACACCAGGTAGTGTTAGGTAGTGCAGGAATAATCAATGCTCCGCCGCAGTTTTAGCTGCACCTGCAAACCTCTCCTTTTTAGCAGTCTCTTGTTTTATTATCAATGACGTACGAACAGAAGTAATAATCGTGTTAAGTGTGAAATCCGTTGTAAAACACGAAGCCAGAGGAGGATTCCACTTAAGTCTGTTATTTATGTAAAAATATTAAGCTGTAAAAATGCATGAAACAGACTTGCAAAGACTCATTTTGCTTTCTTGAAAAGTTGAAAGGAATAAAACTCAAAAATGACAGAGATTTTAGTGGCTGAGAATTGAAGAAAACAAACAAGAGCTTGTGAAGCCAGATAGATTCATTTGTCACAATTTCATATCCATAATTTAGTCTTTTCTGTAGTAAGCTTTTTGCACAAAATGTGAAAATACTAACTGGGATTGAAAGCAGAGTGCATGCCGCTCTCAGAAAAGGTATAGCTATCCTGTTGTATAACGTCTCACTTCCCTTTTCAGCTTTTCAGTGACTTACGAAATGTGAAAAAAATGCCTTAAAACATTTTCCAATTTATTTTCCCTTTTTAAAAATAAAATTATATCTCATAGTACAGAGAGTGTGCTTCAGAATAAGTGAGTGATGAAATGTAAGATTGGCAGAAAATATGAAGAATTTGTACAGACACATTATACTGATAACACTAGTGCCAGTGCTAGTATATCCTGTGTCGTCGCTCAGAGTTCGGGAAGACGAGGACGACGTTATTTACGGCACAAAAGCCCGGATCCCCCCATCAGTGCGGAGAAGACTTAAGTCCTCCCGTCAGAACAGACCAACCCAATATCATCAGGACTTTGTGTCCCCGCCGCCAACAAGTAACTATGTTGAACATAAGACTGACTTGCGACCTATCGCTAAACCAGATCCGGATATATATCCAATTACTATTACACCTTCGCCATTCGCCAGCCATCCTAAGTCTGTGAGAGCAAGCTCGATACAAGTGAAAACGCCAACGTCCATCGGCGAGGAAGATTACACGCCAAAGCCACTAGTGAAAATAAAGTCGGGTAGGAGAAGAAAAGTGAAGCGACCTGCGAAGCTAAAGCCACTCGTATCAAATGCAGTGGACGAGTATGTAGGACCAGTTAATATAAATAGTGACAATAATAGTAAAGATAAGGAGAACTCGACTACTGGTGGTGATAAGAATTTAGCTGTAGAGATTGGACAAGAAGATGGAAAGTATGCACTTATCGACAAGTTCTTCGACAGGCCCTTGGAACATGCACCCGGGGTACTTTCCTATGCCCCCAGCGACGACTTTGCTCATGACAATAAACATACGCTGGGAAACCTTAAGGAGAATGACATTTGGCTATCTGATGGACACTTACTAGTGTTAAAAGGTGGAGATCTCGACACTTCCACAAAAGAACACTGGAAACCGATCGACGACTACCAGCGAAACCCTGTTAAGCCCCCACTACGAATCCCAGTTGACTCCAGCAATCCACCTCCATTCCCAGTGTTTGTGAATACATCTGGTCCTCCAATTTTCTTGGGACCACCACCACCATTTGGCTTACCTTATCCGCCTCCAGGAGTTGATGGAAACGGAACATTTGACCCCAGTCGGTTGCCTCCGCCTGGATTGATACCTTTGTATCCTAATGGTAGTATACCGCCAGAATTTTTGGGACCGCCTAGTGGTGGGTATGGAGGAGGTGGGGGTAATGGCCAATTGGCTGGATTTGGAGGAGTTAATAATTCCATTCCCGTTTTCCCACCCTTCCCAGGAGGACTTCCTCCACCTGGTGGGCCACGCTTGAATGGATCGTTTCCCTTATTACCCCCATTTGGACTTCCTCCAGGAGGATTTAATGGCTCGTTGCCTCCTCCTTTACCCTTTTATCCACTACCGCCGCCAGGAGGTCAAAATGGAACGTTTCCACATGTATTACCACCACCACCTGGCTTTAACGGAAACTTTAGTGGACCTCCACCTCCAGGATTCCCATTGTTTCCGCCTCTTGTCTTGAACCCGAACGACAACGAAACAGACGATCCATCTATCTTCCTCCCCCCGCCATATGATTTTGACTACGAGGATGGTAATGTAACCCTTGTGCCACCTGGTCCTTTTGCACCTGGCTTAGTTGTTCCGCCTCCAAAGGATTTCTACACAACATATAATAAAACCAAACGGTATCCTTCTCCAACGACAACTACCCAATATGGAAAGCGACCTCAGAGACCTAACGGGCGTAAGCCAAAGTTTCCAATCACGTCTCCTCCAGACGACAGTCTGGAAGCACTGCTTCCTCAAACGACGCCATCCCCTGTGCTTAGCATAACGCCGTACTCCAAGAAGCGAAAGAGGCCAGGAAAGACAAACAAAGGCCTATTCGGCAACACTCTTCCAAAATTCGACTCAAGCCAAGAAATTGCCGGCCTGCCTCCAGGATCAGTTCCCATACCGGAACAAGTAGTGACAGCTAATCCGCTGGTCACCACACCTCACTCTCACATCATATCACCAGTTATCATCAAAAACTCTACTCCAAAACCGCATAACAATTACGTGTATGTGAGGGGTCAGCTGAAAACGCTCGCAGAGATTTCTGCAGAGCACGCTGCACAACATCAACAAGAGGGCGAGTACGACTACCCCACACCCCGCCCACCATACGACGAGAGAGGATATCCAACGAGAGTGATCGACGAGAACGATCCTGTAATACTTGATCCCTACCCGAAAAAGACAACAAAGGCTCCGGCGAAAACGGCTTACTTCAACACTCCCAAGTACGAGAATCTTTACAACGTTCTGCCGAAGCGAATCCGATTAAAGAATCGGCTCAACTACCAAGGAGGTAACGCAGTTACTCCTGTCGTGCCACAAACGCAAACGTACCCTCACCATCAGCATGCTCTCTACCCCACGCTTTCCGATCCCACTGGTCAGCTACACAGCCAAGGGCATCATCAAACTGGAGTTGATGTGTATGATTCCGGCTATCCAGAGAAGCACGCGCAAGTGAGGCCAGACTACTACGGAAATAGTGGGAGCGTGCAACCAATTCAAAGACCAAAGCAAATAATTCAGCTGCAGTCTCCCAATGATTACGTCATCGGAAACCAGCAACGACAGCCTCATTCCTATGATCAGAGTACAATCCCTCAATCGAACAACGGAGGCAGTACAGGTTTCCGTCCTGCATTCGGTCCAAATCAGCGACCGAACTCGCAAGGATCACGCCTCCTGTACCCGGGGCAGGTTACTCAAATCGGCCCCATTTTCAATTTACAATCCCCCATCTTCCAACAACAGAAACAGAGCCATAGACCACAGGGGTACTACTCCCCTATAACTCAATATCATCAGCCAATTCATCCCACACAACACAATTACTATCATCAGCCGGCAGCTCTCAATCCGACTGGATTGAGTCAAAGTGTTCTAGGGCAGAATCAGTACCTGCAGCAGCCTCAAGTCTACGAAAGGGAGCAGTATGAGCAACAGTCGCCTCCACAGCACTACCGTAATTATGAGCAGAGCACCCTCAACACATCCCCACAGTTGCCCTCGAGTGCTTACAGCGCTCAGCTAAGCCCCTACAGTCCACCACAATCCCAAACAACAGCGCTACACCAAGACCCATTACTAAGCTATAGGTGAGAAAATCCTTGTCAATCTTCTTAAACTCACTTTAACCTCCTTCTCCTATTTACTTAGCTCTCGTTGATATCATTATTATTACATACTATAAAGCGCATACATCCATTTTTTCTCAGTCTGTCGTTTGCTCTTGTGTTCTTCACAAAGTACATTCATTTCGCCTTCCTTTCTATTCCTTTTTTCCACACTTTTTTCGTAGCCACTACTAAAGCATCCGTTACTTGAAAAGAAAACGCATTCTAGTCATAATTGTAAGACAATTATGTATTTATATGATGGTGTACGCGCTTCTCTCTCTCTCTCTCTCACTCACTCTCCTCTGCCATATATTTAATTAGAATTAGAACTTACATTCTTAGAAAAAAAAGAGAAAAAAAATTGTTAGAAAACCTTCTATTTTACTCACACATCGATATACATGCATAAAAACAGCTCGACAAACTTTCAGTATCATATCATATCAGCAGTAGCGCCAAGCAAAAGAGAGAATGACAAAAATGCCCTTTAACAAGTGAACTGAACTAGGTACACAGTCATCAGCTCAAAATTCTATGAGAACTGTTATAAATTCACTCTGGCTCTCGTCGATGCCGTGCTTTACGATATTGTAATGTTATTTAGCCATTTTTTTCCTTCTCTAACTCTAAGAGCCTCCTTTGTCATTAAGTGTATTAAAAACCAGACAAAACAGAAGAAAAATGATGGCTAAAAAAATATACAATGTAGGCATTTACACATGTGCATTTAGTTCTTTTGGCATAGTGCTGCTGAAGCACTAAAAATGAACAAAGTGCAGCAGCAGCTCTGCTCTGAGCTGTGAAGAAAATTGCAAAGCTTTTATCTTAAATAAATACACTTTTCTCCTTCATCATTTACGTGTCTTTTAGAGTGACCGCAGATACGATATCATCGTTTTGTCGTCATCGTAATCATTATTAGAGGTTTCGTTCGGTTAGAGTGGTAAACCAACCTTAGTACACTGTTTGCTCAAGATTATCTCTTACCTGACTGTCACAAAGTTTTCAATTGTAAAAGGTGCAAAATGAGCATAAAACCAAACTGTAGCAGGCTAACTGTAGCACTCGCCACCACGTTTTTTGCAGTTTTTTTTGCAGGTCCTTTTCCACCACCAAATAAATCGTCCAAAGTTTTTACTGACTTTTTTTAGACAGTTGGATAGTTTAATGAGCGCATCTAAAAGTTTTTTTTTTTACAGTACACTTGTTTTCTGTCCAATGGATAGGTCCTGCCCATGTGGACTGAGGAATATGTGAACCACATTTCTCCCCTTAACTTGCAGTCACTGATACGTTTTGATAATAAGCACATCGCACATGTGTGCAGTTATGGCGTTTTGTTTTCCCTTTTCCTTCTTTAGGCACCTGCACCTTTAAAAAAATACTGATTAAGGCGAAGTAAAGCAATAGCAATGGCCTCTCTTAATTTTTCACAGAGAATTGATGCATCTGAGAGAGCTCATTGAGTCGCAGTCATGAAATGCGGTGGTTTGGCTGCTAACCTTTTGCTACTCTCTCGATCCCTCGAAATAGTTTCCAATTTGATGTGATTTGTAGTTTTAGGTTAGTTTCTAGAAACCTTTCAGCTAACAGTCTTCATTAAATGAGTTACAAAAGGGCATTTTTGCACGTCTTTTACGCTAACCTGCATCTCCGCTGCTGCACTGTCATGTGCACTTATTTTCAAATGAGAAAATTAGAAAGATCAATAGGAGGCTCACTGGTCATATCAGTTGAGTAGGTTAAAGGCGCAGATATGCACTCAAAATGACGAGGATATGAGATGAGAATAAGGGCTGGGTAAAAAAAATACCAAGCAGAATTGAAATACGCCTCAGGAATATTTTTTCTTTCAAAATGCAAAGATCATTAATAGTGAAAGACACGCAGTAACGAAAGTATGGACGGTTGAAGATAAATAGACCAATATGAAAAAAATGAGCGCTTTCATAAATACTTCTGTGAACATGAAAAAATGGCAATTATTAGCCTTTTGTGTCTGTGGAAGACTTTAAAGAGCAGAGAGTAAAGCTTATGATCAATGATCTACTGGTCTGAATACCTAAATAATTTGATGTATTGCACTAAATTGCGTCAACCAGATACGAGCACTAACTACCGTCGTAGCTTTTTTTGCTGTATCCACCCGCAGGAAATTTTTTTTTAGATGTGACGGTCGGCGGTGCATAAATGAGCTGCATCATGACTACCATCCAGTCATATAAGGTATCGGAGTACGTGTGATGAACTTCAACTTTTTTTAAAATATGACACATGGGATGTTTTACACGACTTCATTACCTCACATTGTCATTTTGTAACTTGTAACTGAGGTTGTTTACAATTGCAGTTTGCACCTCTGTTTAAAATTCAGTTGAGAAAAGGAGCTGGTAGAATATGCTGGTATGAAAAAAAAAATTAAAGTCATTTATGCGCTCAGTAATGATGACTCGATGATTTCAGCCATCATCATTTTCAATTTTCAAAGACAAATCATTAGTAAAAACTGCAGGACAGAGACAATAGACGGAAAACCAGTGTGATCTAAATGGATTAGAGGATCGTAAAACTGAAATGCTAGGCAGCAGAGGCAGAGGCACTTTTTTTGCTAGTTTCTACACCTCTTCACGCCCGTAATTGCAATACAACCGGAATGTGGAAACTTCTCAATCCACTAATTTTATGTTTCATATTACAAGGCACTTGGAATCTTGTCAATTGTCGTCGTGAGCGCGAGTGGTAAAAATGGAAGCTGTCAAGATGCAAACATAAGAATTTGCAACCACCAGCGGCGCACTTACAACTTCGATTCGAATGCAAGCACGTACTCCTTCTTCAATAACAAGAGCGAAAAATGAATGAATAATGAACAGTAAATTGAAATTAGGGCAGTTCATGCTCTTGTCTCTCTCTCCCCTGCCTAAGTACATTGTTACGCTGTTAACAGGGCCGGTATTTACATCTCTCTTTTATAGTCTTTCTGCGTGCTCCACAATACCCTTGTAAAGTGCATATTTTTTTTAAAAAAAAAGAGCTGCCCTTCCGTTCCTCATTAGTTTTAATTAATCTTAAAAGTGAACTTGTTAAGGAGTAAGTGTAGGTATCCGTAATTGACTTTAATGGATTTAAAAATAGATGCGCATACAAACGTCGGCCGACAGTGCAAAACGAAAGTGCCATGGTGTGTAAGAAGATAAAGTCCGCGTTGTCATCCATATGGATGTGAAAAGTAACATTTAAATAAATAACCTTATGGGATATTAGTGGCTTACAAGGGAACACGAAAGGCAAACAAAAATAATAGATTGTATAATTTTAGCGGTCATTCCATTTCTGTTCAAAAGGTCTAAAATAAATATGAAATTTAAGTGAATATTTATAGTTTAGTATTATTGCTGTAGAGTGGACGCTCTCGGCAAGCTGACAGGATATTTTAGCAGAGAACAAAGAGCGACTTGTTCTTCATTTTTATTTGCGCGGTTGTTTTAAGGCTGTAGTGCGGTGCGGTAGTACGTAATGTATTCATTTTTCTAGAATTTCGCGTTATAAATGATTTGAGTTGATTATGACTTAATTTGCAAAAATCATACGTGTATCAAGGTAAGGCCTTCCATTAATTTATGGGCAGCTCACATGAGATTTATGGTTCCTCGTTACTTCTCAAAAAAATGCATTCTCAGACAAATTTGAATTTGCATTCAGGTCCCGTCACAAGCACTAAATAGCTTGCAAAATCAATACGTGTCTTTGTAAAAATTACATTGTGGCAATGTGATCAATACATATTTTTTCTATTTATATTCAATTTATGCCATCGAAGCTGCTAAAGAGCTGCTTAAATCGATAGTGCTCGAAATGGAGGAGACGAGCGGAGTGTTTTCTTAGCAAATATTGCGTAGTCTTTGATTTAACGATCTCTGTTTACAAAACTTCAAATAAGCCGACGGTGAAATTGGAGTGCGATCATCCCATTTTTGAGATTCCTTTTAAGGAGTCCATTTCTCTATTATGCAATGTTTATGATTTTTATCAACACAATGCTGTTCCTCCTTTAATTTGTGTTGCTTGTCTTAGATCATTTTTTCGTCTTCAACTCGAGGGCCCTGTCTGCTCTTTTAGGACACATGAATAAAGGCAGTGATAAAAGGAGGCACTTGATATTAAAATCCACACAAAAGAGCTGGCACAGTGTGCACTGCCAACTGGTTGAAGTGGCTGTGTAATTTGATGCAACGTAGGAAAAGGAATATCTATTCATCCTCCAATTCCCCTGCCATTCCCCTTCCATAATAATGCATACGCAGTAGAATTCACAATTAGGCAAAGGCAATTCGACACTTATGTAAAAGGCGTGTTCCTTCATTACATTTAACGCGAGGGAGAGAGAGAGAGAGAGAATCCTGTCTTTCTACTTCATCAACTTCAACTCCATCGTCGTGACTATCATATTTCTTTTTTATTTGCTTTAATGAAAGGACGTGATCATTAATTAATTAGCAAATTTATATTTTTTCGCCTTCCCTGCAGGGAACCTCTTCCACAGTACAACACTGAGTCGGAAGCGGTCTCATCTCGAGCTATACTGAAAGCTGGACCTAGTCAGTCCACCAGACAAGTGGGAGGAGCGGGTGGAGGGGGTGGAGCAGCAGTACCAGGGGTCTCAACACCTAGTGAAGATGCTTCTTCATCGAACTCAGCGGCCAAAGACGTCAGTTTCTTCACATTTCAGCGAGGCGGACCCGGTGGATTTAGCTATAAAATTCGTATTTAAAACTAATTATTTTAGCCAATGATGTAAAGAGCAGTGACGAGTGTTTTCCATGAAAGAAGACGACGAAATTCTTTTTTTTCTTCAAATCAGCTACCTTCGACTGTGCATAATTAGGACTGATGATGCCAAGCGCAACAACGCCTGTTATTGTTGATTCTCTCATTTTTAACCTAGGATATGTACAATGATATATGTATGGATGACTGAGTTCATATAGAAGTTTTTAAAAGAAGGAATTGCAACATGAAGCGTGTTTATATACTTTACAATGTTTATTATGCAAGTATGTGCAGTAATTATTATTACAATACATTTTTACTATTTTTCTTCCCTGCGTAAGCGAGTGTGATTTTTTTAACCATACGATTTACTTCCATTATCAAGGTTACAAGGATATAATATATATTCAATTTGATGATTCTAATAAAGCTTCAATAAATTCCTAATATACCAATCAATTGTTCTGCTCTTCCCTGCTGCTGGCTGCTCCTGCTGCTGCTGCTGCTCGTGCTCATAATGATGATGATTCGTACAGTTTTGCTGTAAGTAATGTGTTTACAACTGTTAGGTACACCCACGAAAGTGAACAAAGCTAGACTCCATCCGTAGAGGTCAGATAGTAGTTAAACGAAGTAGAAAAATGCTTAAAGATTGTTAAATAACAGATTGCGTGTTCATGTTAATGCTTTTCCTGTCTGATATAAATGACTACCTTGAAATTGAGCGAGCTACATTCCTTTCTTCCATCAGTTTACTACCGTGAGACGGAGGTTGTTTTTAGGAGGTGTCTGCATTCCTCGATCTCTGAATTGACTCTTTGAGTAGTGGTAAATAGTGATGGATGGTATGATAAGTTGATTGCAAGGCACTATACTTATGAGATCTCGTAATAGAATTTACTAGCTAGCAGTGAATTATGGAAGGTTACAGAGAGCATTTATTTAATTTCTACGATATTGCTGATACGGCACAAAATGAGGACGTATTAAGCAGATCGTAATTGACTGACTTTAAAATGGCTAATAATAGGTTAGCCCAGCGCTCTCAGCGGACTACTTTGAAGCATTACTCTAATACACAAAATGAGGACGTATTAAGCAGATCGTAATTGACTGACTTTAAAATGGCTAATAATAGGTTAGCCCAGCGCTCTCAGCGGACTACTTTGAAGCATTACTTTAATCTGTAAGGAATAGTTGACAGTAGGATTTATCGACATGTCACATTCAGGTGGTCCATATTTTTTTAAGTTCAGTTAAGAGTAATGGGCAGCTACAGGTTGAAAGACAAATACCTCCGTGCAGGGCTGCACAGCTTCTGAATTTATGAGCTAGTAAAAATGAAACTTCCGAAATGAAGGTACTATATGGCTCTACAATAAAAATGTTTTAGCTTGCGCAATACAATGTACCTTCTAATGAGCTGATTCAAATTTGCTCACAAAGTATTTAGCTCAAACCACCCTAAATGTGCTGATTTAGTGTTTTTGGTTCGTGACTTGCTGCAATATATAAACCTCAGAAAATCTTTTGTGTGCAAATCCATTCCGGAAGCTAATCAAACTCGCCACGACATTGTATAAATAGTGGACGAAACCAATGAAAAAGGGGCTCTGATGAGGAGATAACAATGAAAGGATAGATTCAAACTTTTAAGAAAGTATAGTGAAGGATTTGCAAAATTATAAAACTCACTTTCAAGCCGTGAGTTCTAGGAAAATCGGCCATTGGCCTATTATGAGAGTAAAAGAAAAGGGACTTACAACTTAAATTTAGTCGGGTACAGTAGCAAAACACCGTCGTATCATTAATCATGATTAGGTCAAGCGCATATCATCTATATAAGTAAGCTGGTTTAAGAAGAGTTTTCGCGAACTACTGGCTGGCATCTGGGAGATTTAATAGACCTGACATGAATTCAAAATGATTTCTCAAAAATCACTAATCCCAAAGTTGAATTTTTTGCAGCTGGTAATCCACAATTCTGTACTCATTACAGTTGATCCATTGTGCAATCCATATATCCCACAGTCAATTAATATTCAACACAGCAAAAGAAAACCCAAAACAACCCTGCACAAATATTTTTCCTCTGCGGATATCTTCCTTAAAGACGGTAATGAACTCAACAGGTTTACAGCATCAAAAAATGAGGCTCTCCGGACGTCATCAGAATGGTAATAGCAATAGCAAATGGTGAAAGGTTTGCACATTTTTTTGTGATAGAGCTGGGGCAACTTAGGACTGTGCAGAGCAGAGTAAGGTAAGCATTTAAAAACCCTCGAGCCTCACTACAAAATTGCCGAATCTGAAGAACAAAGAAGAGAGCAGAAGCTGCCTTTCTGAAAATGCAGAAAAACACTGCTCAGCGCTGCCAGAATAAAAATCAAATACATCTATCTAGATTTATAGCAAACTTGTGACGCGGCTGAATTTTGCACGATAGTTTTCATCTTAAAATGCATATATCCTTCAAAAGAAACCTTGTGAGGCATGCTAAATTTAAGAAAAGTGTAGTTTACATATCTACATGATAGCAATCACGACGACGACAAACCCAGCTGCTGTTCACAGCTTAAACTCTGAAACTTTAGCCGTCACAAAAATCTTTCAAATGTAAAACAGTTCTTATTATGCTTTGTTTTTCCATTTTTGTTCGTAAAGCCATTCGTGCTGCGCTTATCACTATACGATAACAATCGGACTGGGTTTTAATCTTCCCAGCGTCGTAATAGAGTTAGGCATTTTTTTCTTTTATCTGAGCCTGAAGTAGCCACACAACGCCAAGAAACTGCGGACTAATTCAATGATGTGATACTAGGAAACCTCTTGCAAATTGTAAACGATCATCATCTGGTGAGCGCTGAGTTTCGAGATGAGCGGTGGGACTTACCCAGCATTCCTTGGAATGTACGCTTCCCACCCATTTTATGTTTATGTTGATGTATCTGTTCGCACATAACTTTGATTTTTGAGTTTTGCAATCACAGAAAATTATAGTCAAAGTGATTCCAAAAGCTAGATTTTTCGCACATTTCATTGCCAGTTTACCATCATGTTTAGTAGCTAAACTTAGAAACCTGCCAGATATGATCTGAGATAATTTCAACCAGGTTTAGATTTCAGGCTCAAATCTTATGGAGAACAAATACGTCAAATTTTGAACATGCAAAAATTTTAGAGAAAGACTCACTTCCTCAAGTACTTACTCATGCTCGGTGGAGCAGTATAATGCTCAGTAGTTGGCTCGTTACAGATCTGCGCTATAGGAATTTCGTTTTGTAGCCTGGGGCAAAGGCAGGGCCTCGGCCCCTGTAACTTATGACTATGACTTTGTTCTCCCTCTTAAGCTAGCGCATTCTTGACAATGAAGGCATATGCACGACATGTAACGACAAGTAAGTTGCATTGCATTGGTAGGTATAATCATGATAATGTGACAATTGAGGGGATGTCGACGCCACGGTTCTCCGCTGTAACATATTTCTGATTACCATAGTAGTATTGTTATGACGACAATCCTGACATTTCGCATATTCCGAGGAGTGGTGTGCTTTCTGCAGTCACACGCCTATTACTAACAACGTTGCACTACCGTTGTAACAAGTATCATAAGAGCAGAAACTAGCGAATTTGTTAAGAGACAATTTCTATGATGAGGCTATTCCAGGTGCGTGTACTTTATGGGATAATGAACTGGTTTAATTTTTTTTATATTTAATTTTTTTACAGGCTACAATGTGTAACTTATTGCGCACACACACATTGTGAGTGATAAAGGGCGAATTGATTTCGCATTTTGTGCATTGGAGAAATGAACACGTACGCGAGTAGGCACATTCTGCACTGGTAATTGCTGCTCTATTTTTTATACATTTTTTTTTAAAAAAGGCAGTCTGTGTAGCGCATTCTAGCGACAGTAGCAGCAGCGCAACATGGCATGCGAATTAATGCACAAAAGGCATACAATGGCATTGGATCAAGGATGTACGGAATGAAGGCATGTCAAAGAAAGAAGAATGCTGGGCGCAACAGTGACACGAGAGCATTCATTGGCACACGTAGCAGCAACAAAAAAAGTACAATCAGAGTAATCAGAAGGTTGATCATAAAGTAATAATAATAATAATTCCGATCACTGTGATTATAATAATGATACTAGATACTTTTGAAGAGTAGTCAGTTATCACAATTAATTGCTTTTTCTTCCTAAAATAAAGAATCCAGTTTATCAATCAGTTCCCCACTTAAAGAATTTTGCAAATATGCAGTTGCAATATGTCATTACATCTGTAGGGTAACTGTAAAGGCAAGTAGGTTCGCTACAAAGTTCGATCAGCCCCTTTTTATCATTGATCTGCACTTGCTGCATTTCTACGGAAAATTTGAGATTTGAGCAGCAGATCATTACTCTCAAAGGTCATAATGCCTATGTCAAAAACTGTACAGATTAAGGTTGCATTTTATTGCTTCAGAGAAAATATATTTTTTTGGTTGTTCTATGTCTATGTCATAGCATTGTTTTGCAGTTATTGCGTGTGCACAAAATGGTTTGGATTTCATTTGTCACATTACGAGTTTGCTTTCAAAATAGTCATGTAATCGGCTGAACTGAGTTTTTTTTGAAAGGCTTCTTTTGCGCACATGAGGCGCATATGGACACAAATAAACACTCCGCATAAATGCACACATTGACAGGTTTACGCCAACTTGTCACATTATCGACAATGAAAAAATGATGCTTGCAATAAGGAGTCATCGGTAAAATGATCAAGCTGGCTTGAACGGCTTGAAGGAAGATATATTTTGCTGTGAGGCCAAGTTGAACGTTTACTCTGAAAACAATAAAGCATAACAAATACATAATTTTTTAAAATGAGAGCTAAATTTAGGCACGAATATGCCTTTACGAAGGTTTTTATTCACGTTTCGTGTTTCACTGGGGGTATTTAAATTTTTGAGTAATGTTACAGGCCAAAAGCTACCATATACAATGGCTACAATTTTTCAAGACCAATTGTCATTTGAAAAAAAAAATTCAAGAATAGCTCTCGTTGAGAGGTTGTCTGTGCACAGCGCAATTTGATGGACTTTGAGTATTTACTAGTCATAAGTAAATATACTCGTAAATGCAGCATTCGTCACCCTGTAGCAAGTAAGTTTTAAGTTGTGGTTTGGTAATTAAATCTGAGACTCTCGCAAATATTTGATGAGAGAAGCCTTTCACCAGATTTGTATTTTCCTTCCCACGATTAGCGCACTGATACTAAAATCCATTTGACAAAAACATACATTACCTAAATATGCCCTGCTGAATTCTGTTTTCGCTTATTTTGAAAAGCAATCTTTTAAAATATTCTTCCATTGCTGACAAACAGGCTGCCGCAAAGTAAAAATTATTGAATTATGCATGCAAGTAAACTGATCAGATGTCGGATTTGATTTTATCAAAACGTCAAACTCTAAGTCTTTGAGTGACAAGTGTCTGAAAGTTTAACCATCATTTGACCAGCTTTTTGTAGAGACTTCCTCCTAAAAGTGTGTTTATGCTTGAAGAGAAACTGCAGAGCTCGCAGAGGACTTGTAACAAGGACACAAATAAATGGGCCATTTATAAGAGAAAATGGATTTCTAGCTTTTGTTACTCCTTAACGATACAGATGAATTAGTGAATTTAAGTTTAAAGAAACGATTACACTGAGTTGACATATTTTGCATCAAGCACTTGCGAAAGTGTCATTGTTGCAGTAATGCTTGTAAGGTATTAAGTATTAATATACATATATCTGTAAAATTCGCTGTCAAAATCAAAGTCCTGCCTTGTCTTACTATTACAAACTCCTCAAACTGTGACGACTGTGCGACAACTGTGCGATACTAATTGAGCGCTGACTGCTTAATGCTTGTTTAACAAATTACTGCCACGCAAAAATGCGTTGTATTAGTATCATACACAAACGTTTCAACCTTTAATAATGATGATTGTGATGAAATGTGCGCTGTAAGCCCTTAATTGCCATTTTTAACTATTTAAACTATATGCGATCATTAGTGTAACTAGACGTTGCATGCCCATGGTGTAATGTGTCCGTGTTCTGATGACCATTGTGGAAATTAAAGGAATTACTATTAATTTTATTAGATAACGTTAGGCAAGAAAATTCGTGATTACTTTTAATAATCGATGTAAAAAAAAGAGTGGTGACGTTATGAAAGGCACAATGATATTTTGCACAGCTGCAATCTTTTAGAGGAAGCAGCATTTGTTACGCTTGCCCCAATGACATAACGCTATCTGCTAAATGAGATTTTTTGGTCATTTTATTAGTTCAAAAGAATAAAAAGATTTTTTTGGAGGCTTCTCGTAGTAAATGGTGAATGGTGAGGACTAAGAAGAATTATTATTTTTTCTCAGTCCCCACAGTAGGAATTCTGAAAATTATATCTGTCAATCTATTCAGCAGAGACCTTTTCTAAACTTCACGGCTTGATACCGGCTACAGATCGAAATGCAGAATAGTCATGGTACAAGGAACAGTGTTCTTCTACCTACATGAGATAAGATTATGTTTTTAAGTATTATCCATGCATTGCAGTTTAATCTTAGAGAATGTGTCCCATGTACACACTTTAGGCAAAAATATTTACGTGAGTTCAGTTGCATAAAAACTGGGTCAAATCAAGGCGATACCTTGTACACAAGTTGAAAAATTTGGCTGGTTCTACGATTTGGATGCGTAACGCCTCAAGTGTACCTCACCAACATTGTCATGCATGGGAAAAGGTGACTCTGGAAGAGATTCAGCACAAGTAATGCCTTCATTTTAAAAAAAAATAAGTGCTGAATTTTTGTTAAGTAGAAAATCTAGAAACTCTCTTTAGACACCTTTTTAGTCTGAAATCATGTAATTTAAGTTTTTCATATAGCTTAAGCTATTCACATGCTAGTTCATAAACATCTCCGTTGTCATACCTTAGTATTAGATTGGGGTTAAGTAAGACTCCAATTTTTCAAAGGGCGATGAAACATTGGTTCCGGTGGCAGTCGAGTAATAGTATTATTCGCAACAACAGCCAAATAACTCATCTCAGCATGTATGCAGGCAGTGTAGCAATCACGAAGCGAATTATTGTGAACATCTGTATCAGCCAGATACAGCAGCAACCGAAGAACTCACACACATCGGCATAGAGTCAACCTGCTGCAACTATTTAAAATGTTTATACTTAATATGAAAAACTCTTTCATTTTATGTAGTGCTAGCAACTTTCTTGAAAGCAGTGATGTCAGTCCGTCTACACGCAGGTATTAAAACATAATTGCTTCTGTTGGAGTAGGTACCTTTCCATTTCGAAAGTCGTCTCAAAGAGTAGCATAGTGATTTGTAATAGTGATAGGATGTAATACGGAAGCTGTAAAACTGGATGCACGCCGTCTTTGATTAGCACACCTCTTTTTAAAACCTACTTTAGCTAATGCCTATTGAATAAATTAATAATATTGTCCACTCCTCTCAATTTCCAAATCTTTGGGTTGTGCCCTTGAGCGTCTAAGATTATTATTATTATTTTCTGCTCACTTGATTTCCTGTCCACCTTATCGATCTAGCTTATTATTTTCGTAATAGTCTATGTCCATTCTACAGCTAATGGCACGTAACTGCATCCAGTTTATAGGTCTATTGCCTCATCTTGAAAAGTGCAACTGAAGGAATAACGTATCCTTGTCTCCCCTAGTTTTCCTTTCCTTTGCGTTTTTTAAACATGATCACTACGGCTGTAACTGCTTTTAATTTGTATTATGACTCTGGCCCTAAGCAAGGCGTGGTACCTCCACCCTACTCGTTTTTATGCAGGGATGACTGCATTTAGCAACTTTTTATTTTTCGTCATGTTCGTTTTTTAAATAATTTTTTGCGATTCTAATATCACTACATTATTAAGGGCAACAACATGTACCCATATCCACCAAGCTATAAATGAATCATCGCGTAACTACTCCAAATTATTTACTTATTTGATTGTATTATCGATGCTTCAACAAAATCACCTATTGAGCCACACTAGGAGCATGTTTTTCTTGCTAATCAAAAATTACATCAGGTAGTGCCATTGCCCCCATTGCATTACTCGTACCGCCAAAATGGACAAGAAATAGTCGCTCGTAGAAGAACGGAAACTTAATCCTACTTCGTCCTTCCACACTTCTTTCAATCCCGTAAATTATAATAAAAGAGCCGCTAAACTATTATTTCTGTTCATGAGCCGTTAAGGCACCTCGAAATTAATTTTCACTTTTTTAATATGCTCATTGGCATTTCAGGCAATTTGATGTAAACGTTCCATGCACATTTTTGAAGATGTTTGTAATTGCTGTTTTCTTTACAAGTTCCTGCACTAGAATGCCTTTGTAACAATAAGATGGCTTTCAAGAAAGAAATTAAGAATTCTGCTCACAATTATTTGCTAATTACAAATGTCCGAATAAGCTCCTTGACTATTTCTTATGCAACATGTAAATCAGACACATTTTAGATTGTTGTATTAGAGAAGTCATACATCATGATAATTCTGTGACATATTTAGGTGCTAGGTGGTCATTTCAATAATTTCACCAGAAATTGGACATTTACACTTCTGATATCTGTAAACAATATACTTCAGTTAAGTGAGCCGCATTACGCATTTGGAATATTAAAATCGGTTATGTAGGTGTAGTGTCAAATCATCTTTTCTTTCGGCTCAAGAGAAGCCAAAAATATATCTCACAGTGCCCCATATATTTTTTTTAAAGATTTCATTGCATTACATGACTAGATCTACCTGGGTGACGATAAATCATTGGGCATCTAACAAAGTTAGAAATCATCTCAATTTTTTATTCCGCAGAAATAATAACGAAAATACTAATTCGGTTATCTGAGGTAACTGTGGTTAGCATGAGTGCAAAATCTCCCACAATGGGCTCGTGCTCTGAATTTCTCTCTTTATTTTATGCACATAATTTAAAATAGAATTAGGGCTTTTTCATGGAATATTACAAAATTATAGATCATTCTAAATAATCTACACACAACTATTACAGTAATACTTATTGCTTATTTGTTACCGCATAGTAAACCAATATACCAGTTAAAAATATTGATAACATGACAAAAGTTTCACACGTGCTTAAACTGGAATGTTATACCATTAGTCGAATCCCACAAGTTAGCAGACTTTATATTATGATTAATCTTCATCATGTAGCGGAACAGACAGGTCTGAATTAAATTAAAGCAACGATAGCAAATCTATTTTGTCCAAGCTACGAATACAGATTGTTTTCATACGTCCAAGTATATTACGCATGAATACTATCACCAAATTGCCAATTTTCAAAGAAAGCTTCCTACAAAGTTTCAAAAGATTGATTCCTTTCATGCGCGTGCGTGTTAAATTCCACGTGTATGTATACTTCCTCTAGACTATTGTTTACACTTAACGCCCCGAAGGTGGTAAATTTGGAAAATGGTATTAAGTTCGTGATGTATTCATGCAACTAATTACATAAACGCGAAGCTAATATCAAAAACGATGTGAGTCAATAATATGGACATACTTTGCAGTGACCAGCTAAAAAAAGTTTATAATTTTTCATCCGTGATTCCTGTTTCGGTCAGCAAGTTATGAATAATTAAAGCTTGTCATTTCTTCGTGAGAAAAAGCAGGATGTTCCCGGCGGAGCCCTGTTAAAGCTACAGCCCAGCAGCTAATAAGGAAAATACTATTTGTAGAACATAGTAATATGTACAATAATTGCTGTCATATTTTATTACGTATTATGTAGCCAGCTAGCCAGCCTATTTATCAAAAGTATGAGCTAGTAGATCCTAAGCATTTCGGAACTAATGTCTAGTGACTAATAACTTATTATCTACCTATTTATGAAAAAATTGATATGCGTTTTATGGACCCATTCAGTTCTTTTATTGCTAGGAAACTGCCGTTTTACTGGCCTCCAAGAGATTTATGTATTTATAAAATGAATCTCTTCATATTTATGGCGCACGTGCATATTACGCATCCGAGTTCTCTCAGGACGCGGACGGACTGAAAAAAATAACAGAAATTACAGAAATGCTGCCTATAGGATAACCGTTCCAAACTATTGCCTCTGGAAATTATTCAGGTTGGCCATGAATATCTGATAAATTATTCACATGCGTAAGCGAAATGGAAAAATAGAAACAAACAATTGCAATGTACAACTACTCGACAAATCTAGCAACATGTACGAATGGCTGAAGGACAGAATTATCAATTATAGTTTATGTTGATATGCACCTCTAAACTTTTCATAATATTAACTAATATCTTATCGAAATGGGAACAATAGCCTGGAATTAGTGACATGAATATTGGCAGCTGTGGAATCAAACTGTCAAACAACAAACGCTACAAAAGCGTATCCTTTTTTAGATAAATTTATTTAGCGATTGTATACCCTACAATTTGACATGAATGTTTAATAAAAACGGCTTTATTCTGCAGAATTATTCTATATACATAATGATTATGTGGAGTGCAGTTTTGGCTAATGCGGCATTTAAGAAAAAACTTCTTTGTCGTCACCGCCGGTGGAGCAAATGAGGCGACCACGCAAAATAAAAAGTGTTTCAGCTTTAGTCTAAAAAGCTTGTACATTCATTTTCATCGAACAAAAAAGTAAATTGCTCAAGCGAATCCAATACCTGGGAGATGATATTCTCGCAAAACAAAACGCTTTAAAAGCCTAGGCAAGCTGTTTTAGCAAGGATGCTTAATTTACAGAGGAAGTCCGCTTGAATGGAATCGCCTTGTCCTACTAAAAGGAATAGTATATCTTTATCTCCTTTTATAATAGAAGCATGAAATCAATTCCGTTTAGATATATTTATGTGTTTATACAAACTCACAATCATTTACTGGATAAGAATGCAAGCATGACAACATTAGCGCAATCGTGAAGGTACAACAGCGTAAATACTTTAAAGTGATTTACGCATTTCCTCATGCACTCTTAACGTATTTTGGACTTCCTTCTTCGACTCTTTTGTTGCACGAAAAATCAAATGGGGATATCCAAAATGGATGAAAACTTTGTAATTAATTATGGTAGTGCGTAATGTGATCAAATTTACTTTAATTTACAGTAGAGCTTACGAACATGCTTTTATTGTTATGGGCGAGTTCTTAAGATAAAAAACAGTAATGCACACTACACAATTACGCATGGATATATATGCTTACAAGTCACCGATAAGCTAAATAAATCGTAAATATAGTTATATCATGGTTTAACAGCGGCATTCTCATTCTTTATATCCTGAATGGTAACGAAAGTGTTATTGCAGACGCCCACAAATGGTGATGGTACTATGTAATTTCCTCTGTCCCAAGTAAAATGCAAGCTTCACGCAATGCCATTGTGTGCATACTCTGAGTAAATGCATTCATACGAATTTTAAAGTTTTGCAATTTGATATGCAGGCATGCTTTATACGTAATGTAAATCTTGCACATAATGCTATAAGTAGGCTACTTAACGAAAACGTAAGAATTGCAATATTATATGGTACGGGCTGGCGGATTTTAAAATCAATTGGGTAAATCATTAACACAATTCATCTGAAAGTTTACAAGTAATGAACATTATAGATTTATTATTTATTTTTTGTTTGCCGATTGCCACAAATTGGGAAAGACCTCAGAAACAATGGTTAACACTTTTTAGCTTAAACTAAGTAGTACATAATTTTATACTGTAGGAGTAACAAACCCATCTCTACAGTTCCAATACCAGCTTTTTGACTTTGAAATTTTCGAATTGCTAAAAATAATTTTTTACATACTATTAGCTTGTTTGTTGCCTTCTGCCTCCCGACTGAAAGCACAAATTAACACTCATAAGCGAGCATTTTGCTAAACGAGATCAAGCCCCTTAACGAATATATATTGATCTGTATTTAATTTAAACGCAGAAAATGAAAATAGCATTTGACTACGTCTGGAACCACGTAAGTAGAACTAGGCACTAGACCTAATAACTTATTACACATTACTTGTGTAGATTTTTACCTACCTTTAAAATTTTTGCTCATTGATAGTTCAAGTATCAAATGATTGTCAGTTTAAGTGAAACGAAACTTGTGTACTAAAATTGCTACAATAACTACCGTCAGGTTAGCTTTATTGTGGACGAAATAACCGTTGTGATTATTGAGTTCAAAAACTCAACTAGCCATCTTCATGACTGCTACTACTACGTTACCATTATGCTATACTTATAAGCTACACTACAACAATAAAGACAACAATTTCAGAGTACAAATTAACTAATAAGGCAAGTTAGCAGATTATTTTGCTTATTGAAAAGGCATGATTTTAAGGCATTTTGTGCGCATATGAAAAATTATTATATAACTTGTTCAAAAACTTTAAACTACAAAATATAACAGCCATATAAACCCTTAATGTTGGTGTTTATATTTTTATTTGAAACCTTGTATATTTGGGAGTTTAAAATTTTTCAATTTCGATTGAACTGAAACTTTGCATATCAAAACTTCCATATATGTACTATTAAACTATGCATAAGATAGATGGAGTGTCCACATGTGATTACGCTTTGTTGGCTCAAGTAAGTGACTCATAAAACGATTAATTAGTGCTTCGTTGTATTCGTTTGCAGTTGCTTTTCCCTGTCAAGCCTCATTTGATTCAATGCCTTCGTCTTAACATGATCTATTACCCTATACTCTACTGAACCTTCCGACGGAATTATTACTCCAGCTCCCGTCTTCTTACTCGTCGGGAGCTTCAGAGTTTGCAATCTGGATTCACTTTCTTTTATAGATTTACAGTCTATCTGCATGTATGTTCCACTGAGTTCTTGTGCATCGGATTCTTGATGCACATGCGACTTTTTGTCATGTGGAGAAATCAATGGACCAGCCCTTCGTCTGGAACTATGATTTGGCAATGTGCTTGATGTACTTGCGTTCATTCGCATATTAGATGTGACTCGAGAATTGTTTTGCATTGCTGTTTGATATTTCAACTGTGCGGGCGTTGAGCTCAGTTTAAGGGGTGCATCTGAAGGCTTTCTAGTTCGGTCAACATCCGGGCCCTGATGATAACTTGCGCTGTTGTAGAAGTTATTTTGGCTACTTTTATTCGGCAAGGTCATGCAACCGGACCGAGATTGTGAGTTTGAGGTAGTTGGAGTATGATTTTTAAGGGCTGCATTGATTTCGTTGGCTTTCTTGACTTCTGGCTTCAGATTTCTATCGACTTTGGGCGGTATGGCACTCAAAGAATTTCCTGATGAGCAGGAGGGACTCGGAGATGTTGCAGGTTGAGGATTTTGATACAGAGGACTTCCAGCAGTCTTATTATCTATAACATCAGGTATGTTACAATAAAGGCCCCCAGCTGAGCCAGGTGGAGAATGCATAGATGAGGAGATAGACGAGGCATCGTGGTTTTCATCAACATTTTCATATAAACCTGCCGAATGTCCTGCTTGATTGTTTACATCTTCAGGACATTTTGATGCCGAGTTAGGTTTTGGTTGCATTGTTGTGGTTGTAGGCGTCGTCGGTTTTGAAGAGTTCTTTTTAGGCGGCCTAGGTGGAGCATAATTTGAGTCACTTGGTCTTTGGCTTTGTTGAATACTTCCGTCTCCGATGGGATCTCCTGTCTCCTTAGATTCTCTGGGATGCGTCGCCCAATTCACTTTTGGCGGGAACAAAAACAGTGAATTTGTATTGTAGTATGTTACTCCGTCATTCGAAGTCCCAGTTGGTGTAGTATTCATTATAAGAGGTCTTCCAGTGAAACATTCGGAAATTGGAATATACGGACCACCAGAGGGGCTTTTGTTTGATGGTGTCGGACTGCTTCCGTCGCTCTCAATATTATGACTTTCCACTGTCTCCACTTCTGGCACTACCGGATTTGAATTTTCGTTACTCGGTCTTGCATATACTAAAAATAAATTGCATTACAATCATTACATTAGTTTAACAATCCAAGTGGCTTTATTAGCACATCATCTCTGATCACATATAAAATGTCATTGTTACTGATTTTACTGATGACTTACCAACATTCCCGTCATTGTCATCTTCAATAATTTTCAGTCCGCATACTTGGCATATTCCTGTAACCCATTTGTTCATTTCAGTTTCTGTATCTGCTGCAAGATAATAAATTCTACTCGGCGTCCGTAAGTGAAAAGTATATCTGTGCCGATCTTGGACATTTAGTGGTCCAGCAACCTATTGAAATGCAAAATAATACAGTAGGGTTAGCTAACAAATGGTAAGTTATTAGAATTCCATTCAGCTGTATCCGCTCACTCATCCAGTAACACTTTTAACACTTATTAACAGTTATAGCATGTAACCTGTTCGCATTCATCAAGGTTGATAAGCCCTTTCTGTCGACGACATGACTCATCCGTAAAGTATTCCAAAACAAATTGATTAGGATAAGAACCACTCTTTAAGATGAACCATCTTCTTCTCCATCGCTGTAAATAAATGCAAAGCAAAACACAGTTAGATAAGATATACCAGAAACACGGTAAATTTCTCGTTAATTTTATTGCACCACTGTTGTAATGCTGTTCCGTAAATAAATAATCATGGAATAGTCGTAATACTAATACTCATGCTGGAAGGAAAACTAACGAATTTTTAAAAATGAAATTAATAAAGGTTTGTCTGTTAATTCATTTGATCGCATATATGTACCTGACCTGCCTATTAGATTCTTCACTCGTCCTACTTCATTGGTAAAACTACGAACAAATGGAGTAAGCATTTTCCTTAATAAGAAGCTACCTAAGCATGTGCCATGGCATGAAATACCATTTAAGTTTTCTAAACAACATACATATAATATTGAACTAAAGGGCGTAGACTAAAATTGCTCCCTTGAAGATGAAGAATAAAAAGTAAAAAATAAATACAGTATGCCACAGTCTTTTGTAAACAAAATTGAAAAGTTAAAAAAATTACAAAAAAATTGTACCAAGATTTTTCTAAACCTGAACTACAACATTTAGTTAACTGACACTTTAAAGTTATCCATACTTTTTTTTACTATAATGATAATAGTGCGCAATACAAACTATACATGCGTACTAAATACTTACAGGTTTAAAGATGATTTTCGTCGGAGGTGACTTGGTCAACCACCCCTTAAGAAATACTTCTTTTGTTGTTGACATCTTGCACTCCTTCCACAGTTACATCACAACAACATCAACTAACCTACAAAACTGCCTCTTTTCTCCACAAAATTCCATCAAACTTAATTTAACTCCTCATTCACTCCCGCCCCCACAAACACAAGTAAAAAATGCTGCTATGTATACCCAGTCACAATCCACTAACTACAATATATATCCTCCCTTTCTCTTCAACTGCCCACAAACAATTTGAAATTATAAAACCCCAAATCTTTCTCCAACTATTTTTTTCGCCAAACTGCAAATACTGCAATTAATTAAAATTATCAGCCATACGCTGAAAGTAGCCTCACTGAAAAAAAAATATTATCACCAACCCTTCACTAACGTCACCAGTTTATAGCAAAGTGCACTGATTTTTAACTTAGAAAGTGTCTCGTCCTTCCACACCAGCATCAACTTATTGTCAGAGCTCCTTCGCTAAAAATACGTTATTTTACTGCTAACTTCGTAGTTGTTGCCTCAGCTGACACGTAGTTAACTAATGGACTGCACCTCGCACGCAGAAAAACAAGAAAAACAAAAAAAAATTATCCTACTATTGCTATAGTTATTATTATACTTAAACGTAAATTAACAAGTTTGTGAAAGGAGTCACTCTTTTCAGCCCAGCAAATCTCAGCTGGAGCAATGTTACCAAACCTTGTTGTTGTATTTAGCGGTCCCTTCTCTTCTCACTATTTAGTCTCCTGTGTGTTTACTTCAAATAGTTCTCATTCTTGCACTTCTCAAGCTTTCTAAAATGCTACGTAGACTGGTTTTACTGTTGTTGTGGTTAGTCTGGCCGTCTTGCTATATTTTTGTACCTTTGTACTTTTTAGGCACATATTTTTAGGTACATAAGACAGTAAAAGCTAAAAGCTAAAAATATTCGCGAATAACGCAATAAGATTGACACTGACATTTATACGACGTTTTGCAGAAAGAATTCGCAATGAAGTTGTTGCGTCGCAATTTTCACGCTGCTATGACGTATTGTTAGTCTGGCTGATTAGGTATGCTATTTTGTTTTTGTCTTCGGTGCTGGTGGAATGCAATGAACTGAATTCTTTGTGTCAATGCTTACATTATAGTCTAGTAGTTGTTCGACGAACTTCCGGGAAATTGTTAGACGATGACGATATTCTAAATGCTTAACAAAGACAAAGTAATATGAAAAGTAAGTTTTGGCGAAATGAAAGTCAAGCTTGTCTTAGATTAGAATGTCGGAGAAAACTGTTAATATTAATTTGAATATTTTTTATATCAAAGTGAGAGATTTTTTTCAAGATTTGATTCACTGTATAAATTACCGAGTTTTACTATTTAATAAAAATCAGGCTTTGCCCTTCCCGTGCACAAACTGTCACCTTTAACCGAGCGACAAATATACTGCGAAATACAAAAATGGCGAAAACTACACGCTGGAATACGGAAAATATTTTTTTTGCCATAAAGTTTTAGCGTAGCAACATCATATTTTATTTCTCTGCACGTCTCCGCATCTCTGGCGTTCTCTCCAGACAAAAGAAAGGATTTTGCAAGTCTATCACGATAATGTATTTCATTAATCTGTCCCTTCGGTCATTCACGCACATACGCAGTTGGCAGTAGTACATATTGCCATTTTCTTTATTAAGCTTTTTTTGTCTACTCGCAGCTCACTTCATTTTCATAGCAAATGGCAAATAGCACAGCGATATGGAGATTTCTAGGTAAGCTCTTACTCATCATCACCATCATGGGGAAGCCATAGCCCTTTCAAAAAGCAATTTTTTTTACCTGGCGCATAAGCGCCACTCAAAAACATGTTTAGCAGTTTGGATTTGTAGTGCCGTGTATGCCGTATACAAACGGAAACAAAGTAAATAGGCAGCTTAGCTTACTTATATAGAAACGCATCTTCTCTCGATTCGCATGTATTTTATTTTTGAGGCTGCGCCTACAAGCCAAAAAATGCTACTCTGCCTAAAAACGGAAAAGTATATTCAAACTGAACAGGATGTATTTCTCCAATTTACTCTCTTTTTCGTTTCGGATGAGGAGAAAACATAATATCTCTAGCTCTGTCTATTACCATAAAGGTAGGGAAAATTAACTGCTTTTAAAAAACGGAGTGGAATAAACTTGGGCAGACCAAAAATAAAGAAAGAAAAACTTCTCTCCTTCCCCACAAATAAAAAGGCTGTGATGCTGCTGCATTGTTACATAAAAGCCCCTGCCACTACAGAAGATAGGTGTAGAAGGACTAGGAGCAGAGGAGTGAGCAGTTCCAGTTCCTGTCCAATTTTACACACTCTTCTCGCATCTTGTCAGGCCAGTTGGGATTGGGAAGAAGAAGTGAAAAGAGAGAAATGGTGTGGGATCGAGGTGTACTCGGAATGAGCTATACGACATGTGAAAGATGTGGGGAAGGAGTTGTCGAGCGGGTTTTTGTACAATTTGCTTTGGTTTTGGGATTGCTGGACTTATTTCCCGTTTTTGCCTCTTTTACTTTTCCACTTTCCCGTTTTCTGAGAAGCTTCCTTGAGAAAAGTGTAGCAGGGTGGACAGTGGACAATGTGGAAGGTGGGAATGAGTGAACTGGGTTAAATTGGGAAGGAGAGCGGGTTTGTTTATTACCCATAACTTGAAAAAAAACCAAGGGGAGACCTCAAGTTTTTCTCAGATCCCTTCTCTAACCGAAATTATAGACTGTGCTGGTTCTGGTTTCTGGTTCTGGTTGTTGTTGCTGGT
>JAHZND010001076.1:0-28818 GCA_027744115.1 Acrocyrtus sp. NNG-2020
AATCTGGATGCTGCAAAAAAAAAAGCCGTAGAAGGACCTTTTTATTGATCTCCGGTGAATAGAAATAGCATCCTAAGAAAAACTTGAATGATGAGATAAGTCTAGAATACTGCAATCAAGGAACCGTATTTTTTTCATTTTGCAGACTTAATATTACTTTTTTACGTTATAAAATCTAAATTACGAACCGTGGGTGTAAAGTAATTCTCCATGAGCTGAAAAAAAAGTCACTTCAATAGCTTTGATTCATCAAACAACTCCAACCGCAAATTATTAGTTTTTGGAGCAACATCAAAATATAAAGCGGAATTCTGTCGCGACACTCAAAATTGTAGCAATATGGAAGGATTGAGCGCATCATTATGTCCTAATCTCAATTCATATATTTTTCAATCGCAGCAAAACTACGTGTCTATTGACAAGAAAACGTTTGCTTCCAGCATATGCACAATTAAGTCATCAGCAAATTTGAGCCAGCCTTCGTGTGCATACATCTTCTCCAAACAAAGAAAAATGAACAGTTGCCAAAATAAACAGATGGCTGCACCCTTCATGAGCAAGGCAGTTGGAGGCAGAAAACGCAGAATTTCTCTCACAATGGCTAATCCTCTACGATTACTCATAAAATAAAGATTGCGAAATACCCAATTCCAAAAGCCATTGTTCAAATCCGTCATATTTACGCTGGGGTTGCAATCATACTCAAGTCAGAGTGTGCTGAATGCCTGACGAAATATTATGGAATTAGCAGCATTCTAGGCTTACTGCCACACTCTACTGAATATCCGAACACCGGGGTGCTTCTCCAGTCTCCTCTGAGCTGTTTTTCTAACCAAACAAAGACGAACCCAATATGGTTATTTACATGTGTAAACTATAACGCTGATTGCCTCTTTCTATTGTGAGCTTTCCACCGATAGCTGATAGCTAATAAATATTGGGCATTCTGTTGCATCAAAACCTGTCTGTTAAGTTGAAAATAATGAAAGTTGAGCATTATCAGAGCTTCTTAAGGGACCGTCTTAAATTACCCACATTCTGCCTGTCTCTCCCGTATTGACGCCACAGCTGTCAGCTCTCCCTTTCGAAATTTGAACTGGCTTCAAATTTGCGAATTTACTTTTACCTTGATCTACCTAATTTTATTACGCAACGGTTCACTTACTCAGCTATGATCTTTGCCAACTTTATCTGCCATGTCACTCACATATTGCTCCTGTAACGATGAATGTTACGATTTGATGAAAATAAAAGTCACAATTAATACCCATACATTAATCATCTTAAGCTGAAAAGGAACTGCAAAAAATCTTTTTTAATATAGATATGCCTGCAGTCATATGATGGTCTGCATTCTCTGCCATTTTGTGAAGGGTAATTTTGGGCACAGTAAGACAACGCAACGGCAGCAGCCCTCATACAGGCAGATAGCAGATTTTGTGCTCAAGCTCTTGAATGATTTTTTCTCCCATGGTGGTGCAGCTTTTTTTGAGAGGACCACCCAAACCACAATAGTCATAATAGGCATAAAATGATTTCGTAATTTTTCTATTACACTATCAGCTTTAAATTACGATTCCAACTTTATTGCGAACAGATTAGAGATGAAAATTCAGTTAATGAGTTCCAGTTCGTAAAAACATGTTTTTTTGTATGTGCGCGTGCACGCTGCGACGACATTCTAAAACATTCTGTTTCTCCATTTGAGTAGCTGCAAATTATAGATAAAAGTTATTAAACGATTATTGTCTCCAAGACAGATGTTCTCTTTTAGTGACTTCTGTCATTGTTTAACGACAGAAGCAGGCTCTGTGAAATTTGCTTAATTTCTAATTACTGGGGAAATAAAATGACAAAAATGCTCAGTATTTTGTGAACGCTGAAATGTCTCACACTGCTCCGGTTGAGATTTCAAACAGCTTTCATACTCCCATAAAGACAACTAACAGCGATTTCCCATTTTGGCACATATTCGTTTACTGCATTTCATGCGGTATATCTATAAAAATGCTCAAGAAAATTCTGCAAGTTCTGTTTTTCTCTTATTTTCCGTTTCTCCTCGAAACAAGATTGCAGCTGGTTGTTTCACATTTTGGAGATCTTGAGTTACCCAGGCGTTCTGAATTAGGTATGTGCACGACCCGTCCACTGGCTGGAGATTAAGTTCGTAAATTAAGGATAGTCCGCCTAGAGGAAAAAGTCGCAAACCACACTCTGGGAGAGGAAGAAGAAGAAGAAGAAGTGTGTGTGCCTGGCTTTAAAGGGTGATTCAAGTTCATTGTACTCATAAAAATAGCAAATCACAGAGAACATGTTGATGGCAATCCTCAATAAAATTAGGGTGGTGCTATATTTCTTTCATTTAAGTTGAAAATGTATGCATCCAATTTCCCGAGCAGATCAGTCAATTTACTTTGAATAGTTTAGTGTGGCTGCTAGGCATTGATCAAAAGGCGGAGATATAGCTGTGTCTTCGGACACATTCTTAATAGGAAGAATTCAATGCAAGAAATGACACATCCTTTCCTAACTGACACACACTTTGAAGGGAGTCTACAAAATTACGCAACCATAAATCACCTCCCCCTCCAAGAAAGATGAACATTATTGTATTTTCTTCATGCAGAGAATCATTTTCTGTTAAAGGATAAAGCTCATTGTGAAAATTTTTTTTTCTTGAAGTGTATTTGACATCTCCCCAATTGACGTCAGGAGAGAGGCATGCAGCTTGCACAATTTGCACCGCTACAATAATGCTTTCCTCTGCAATTATCAGAAATTTTACTCTCATGCACGTCCAACTTGATTTCACTCATTGAGTCGAAATAAGAAAAAGAATAAATAAAGGTTTAATTTAGCATTCCCATATGTAAATAGAAACACTTCAGCTCTTTGATTTTCCTATTGCCAGCGTCATCAAGTTTCAGTATCTGGTAAGGGATGCGGCTTCGCTTGGTGGTGGTGGTGGTGGAATAGGCTAAATTTAGACTCGTAGACGGGCAGATTAGCTGAAATATGTGAGTGACAGAGTCTGTGCTGATGTTGAGTGATGCATCCTTGTTCTTACCCTTCGCTTTTGCAAAATGTACTTTATACCTACGGCTCTTTCTTCCCCACCAACACAACAGCCACATCGCTGTGGGCATACAATATGAAGCTGTGAGATTTATTACTTAATAACTTTGCATCTCAAAGAACAATACGAGCACGTCTTAAGACGAACTTTACGAAGCAGAAGGAAACACTCTAACCAGTTACAGATATTTAAATCACGTTAAGACAATGGACCCTACCTGCGCTTTAATGTGCATGATGCCACCATCTCCATCCCTTTTTCTAATGTAAATGGTGGACTGTTTCTGTTACAATTCTATTTATCATTGCGATTAGTGGAGTTGATTCTGCAATTTAGCGGTAAAGTGACTGGGCATAACACTTTGCAGTTTTTTTTTTGGATGAAGGGGTAGCAATAATTGTGAGCTTTTGATAACATCGTATCATAAAAATAGCAGCAGGATGCTTCCTAACCAGTCTCATTTAGGGACGCTATACGCTATGCATGCATAACACTGCGTTGCAGTTTATTGATATGCAAAGCGAATTTATAATCTTGGTATTGATGTGCTAACCAAGAGTGCGAAAAGAAAAATGCTGGTTTATTTTAACGGCGACTGTGCTCACCCTTCCCCAAATAAATCATGAGGGTGACGCAATAATTAAATTATCATGAGGACGGCGGTGCATGAGCTGGCTCTATAAATATTTTATGCGAGTGGAAGGAATAGTACATGCACGCAGCGAACCTTTTCCCTGCTTTTTCACAATTTTGCATATGAAAGGCAAAAACAGTTTCAACAAAAGGCGCATTGTGAAATCCTTCTTAAATATTTCGGGAAAACTCAATCCTCAACATTTTTATAAATGAAAACTGACGGATTCATTCGCATACATTTTTTTAAAAAATTTTGCCACATGGAATAATGCTCCGGATTTTTTTTGTCGTCGTATACCATTATAAATTTATAATGATCCCTACTCCGCAATTAATTATGTTGTTTTTACTCGCACAAACCCAATATAGTGAAGTTATGGTGGTAACAGATTACCCATTTTTGTGGTCCTTTTAATAACCAGAAACTACACAATAGTTTTTTCTAATTATGTTGTTTTTACTCGCACAAACCCAATATAGTGAAGTTATGGTGGTAACAGATTACCCATTTTTGTGGTCCTTTTAATAACCAGAAACTACACAATCGTTTTTTCTTTTGCCCAAATTTGGTTAATCTTGCTCAGCTGACGACTCCGAAACCAAAGTAATGTGTCGCCTTTTTATGGTTAGCAGTAGTAATTTTTCTCAAATATTGCGACAAGTTATGCAATTCATCAGCAAGAGTGCCACTACCAATGAGAATAATGTGGCTGTAAGAGTCTGGACAGAAATACACTTCCTCAGAGCACTATCATGCTTGAGTTCATTCCCTATCTTTCTGGAACATCTTGCTAGCTTTTGGAAAAAAAGAAGTTTTTCTGTATGGCTCTCTTTGTATCTTTGCAGAGTTGGCACACTCTTCACTTTTATCTTTCAATAGAATCTGCAAATAAGTACTTCCGCAATAGCAACGTCTCCATTTTTTTTTACCTTGAGACGAACTCAATAGAAAAAAAAGCGGATAACAGGTATTTATAATCAAATACGATGGAGTGTGCTTTTCTAGAGTTGAGTGATTATTTGCATTACAAAAAAAGCTTAAAAAGCTATATTTTAACGTAAAATTTACAAATTAGGATATCATACATGCATAATTTGGTGTAGCTTTCGTATTACATGAAAAAAGCAAGTCCACAACATTTTCGCTGATTTCAAACGAGGTTCTTCCATCTGCCACTCAAGTTGGCGGAGAAATAAATTTTCCTTTGCAGTGTACCTTTTCAAATAGACATTGCTTATCGTCTAGTTGAATTTAGACATAAAATATCCATTCAAACTTTTTTGAGTACTTTGAAAGCATAAAAGTTTTCGCAGCACAAAGGAGTTCCTGCCTCTCTACCTATGAAACAGAGAACATGGTTTTTGTGTGAGCTGGCTCCTTTTGTTCCTAAATGAAAAGAGTTATTTTTCTCAAAAAATGAAATTTTAAAAATAATGAAGCTCACTCATTTTTAGCACTACTAATTAAGTGAGAGTTTTATATTCATGCTTTAGAAAAATATCAATGTAAATTCAGTCATCAAAACGTCATCTTCCTTTGCGTGGTAATATCCATTTTTTCATATTAATTTAGTTGCGATGCCAAATACGATGGCTAACGTGAATAGGAAGAAGACTCCTCAAAGTGCACATTATAGCGTGAAATGATTTTTTTTTGTCAAAAATATTGTTTTGAAGGAGTTTTCTTTTTTGAAAAACAAATTAGAAAGATAATATCGTATATTCCTCTTCCCGCATTTCTAGTGCCTTTTTCATCTTGGATTTCCT
Source organism: Acrocyrtus sp. NNG-2020 (assembly GCA_027744115.1). Classification (NCBI taxonomy): domain Eukaryota; kingdom Metazoa; phylum Arthropoda; class Collembola; order Entomobryomorpha; family Entomobryidae; genus Acrocyrtus; species Acrocyrtus sp. NNG-2020. Next base: position 5,480 of record JAHZND010001076.1, read on the forward strand.
GTTGGCAGTATATTACTGGCGAGAAGATGGGTTGCATGCGTTTAATCATAGCACATTCCAACCTTATAAAAATGTGCTCACATCATATATATTTTTTTTAAAGCAGGCGTACTTTATCATAATAAAAAGTGGACATAAAAGTTTGCTCCGTCGTATTACAAACGTGCATTTCATATTCTCTCAGTTATCCAATATTTGTCACGCAATAAACAGGTTGTGGGCTGTAGTTTGCAGCTTCAGACAATAACGCACTGCACATTCATCCACACGTACTGCACTGCCATATAATAATATCTGTGCTCACAATTTTTTTTGAAGAAAGCGAATGCTGACATAATCTGCGGCTTTTGATATGCTGACCTTTAGCAAGGAGTAATCAGTGAGCGGAATGAGTTGGGATTCATCTTGTATTTGCACAGATAAAATATGAAGATGGTTGGCTAGCAATTCTTGGTAAGGGGATCTTCTTCCTAACTCATTTCATTTTTTTTGTAAATTATTACAATTCTTTTTTTGCGTTGCGCTATAACAATACTTCAGTATATTTACTTATCCTTGTTTGGAGAACTGACTCTGACAATGACATTCTCTGAGGTCTGCCTTAGTAATTACAAGCTAAGTGATTCAGTTACAGTCCCCTCTATTATGCTAATCGCGGAGATGACCAAGCTGCATAAATTCTGTGGTTCCTTCCGGGTTATTATGAACTGTGAGTTCACCGAGAAGCGCAATAATTTCTAGTTAGTATGCAAAAAATGCTATTGCATTTTCAGAACATTTTGCAATACTACTTTTATGCATTTGTGTCTTTTGAAAATGAAAGGACAATGAAATAATCAAATTCACTTTCCTTGTGCAAAAAAAGAACACTAGGGGGTTCACAGCTTAAATGAGCAAAAAACAATGCAGAGAGGCGCTTTAAAAAAAAATTACTAGGAGGGTGATGGCGACGATAATGCCAGGAAGGCAAGGGAAATAGAAATTCCGTGTTGTGCAAAAATCATAAAATGAGAGGGACGGATAGCGCATTTTAGCAAATTATGGGGTTCAGCTCATTTGGCATAATAAAGGCACATGTTAATGGGCAAGCTGAAACGTGGGGAAAACAGTTGACAAGGTTACGGCAGAATGACTTCCCCTACCCTGCACTCTCACATGAAAGTAATTAGCTGTCTATTCACTCTCGCGGAAAACGTCCAATGAATGTTAATGAAAAAAATAGTTCCACTCACATTTATTATTATAGGAATTCGTACCTACATTAAATGCCTACATTAAAGGTGAGTTTCGACTGATGATGAAACACGAGGCAGGCATTGAACTAAGCGTTGTTTTAACTCCCCTGAGATACGTCTTCATCAAGAAGAAAGAGTTCACACAAAGAGTTCTTAAATTATTCTACTAATTGAATCGTCAACTCTCAACCCTTTCGTATTTACAAGCGAATATAGCATTGGAACATGTCATGCACTTTTTTAAGCATATTATGGAGCCATACCTGCCACGGCCAAAAAAAAACTATCTCATCAACGCCATCACACCATTATCATTATCTCTCTGGGATTGTTGCGAAAGCCTCACCGCGATGATGTGCACATTTCATTCATAAAAATGCAAGTATCTCGGCTTGGCTGCCTCTTTACTTTTTATCTACTAAATCTCACCATTTCAGTGCCAGCATCAAAGCAGCATCACCCTGCTTGTTTCCTCCTTCTAGCCACAGGAAGAAAACTTAGTGTGAGATGATAGAAAAAACATCATATTTTGCATGTCTCGTGAAAATAGTAATTTTAGAGTTGTTTGTGGAGCTGTGAGCATTTAATCAACTTGAAGAAGAGACCTCCAGGGAGTCCGCATGGACGGGCTGGATGACTGCTCCCATACATAAAATTTCCCAAGACAAACATTACGCGACTATACGAAAAGTTCGTTTTCTTTCCTGGCACTATATACATCACTATTTTATGCATGCTGAATTCATAGAAAACTCAAATGTGGATCAAGCACGATGTCAGCTTACGCCACAGTTTTGAAGTAGAGAAAGCTCCGAGCTGTCTGCCAGATTAAGGATGAGCATTTTCACGTAATGCCAAAGCAACGCTGGCTGAACGGGAACGCAGTCCAGGGCATAGTAGAAACGGCGTTCTTTGGAGTTTCAGTCTCGTTACAGCTCATACGCCTGATTCAGCGCTTCCTCCTCTCTTTCCAATTTAACGCCGTTTGCGATGAATTTATGCTTAGCGCTTACTCTTAATAATATCACATTCGAAACTTTGCTCATGCATAACCGTAAAAAATCATTTGCAAATTGGTCAAAGAGCGAAAGATATATTATACTTTTATGGACAGATTGCAGTTTCCTCATGTGGATAAACAGAAATAGATGTGTAGGGATTTAGCTTCAGCTAAAAGTTTCCCAACTAATAATTAGTTTTAGCGGAATATGAGTATTTCACTGAATAAGAGCTTTTTCCGGGATCTTCAGGCATTTTCCAAACGCTGTTTGAGTGTTTTCCCTTGAAACGCAAAAAAAGTAGGTGTCAAGCGAATTATGCCTAGACATTTATTCCAATTATAGTTTTGTACTCTGCAGCAGTCAAACGTGTATCAGCAGCAGGCTGAGGTAATATAAAGACCGGTAGAGCTGCTGAATCTACAAAATCTACAATACAACATGTTTACCAGATGGTGGAAAATCTTGAAATGAGAGGGATGTGCAGTGCCTAGGGGTAACGTGAGGAGCTTGGCGATGAGATCCATTCAATTTAGCTGTGATTATGCAAAAAGATAATGAAAGTGCACCTTATAGCAACTCTCCTCGGAGCATATTCTACGGGGTCAGAATATTCATACAGTAAAAAAAGCACATCATATATACTAGTCGTATTTGAAATGAGATATTTTCTAAGCGACTGCTTAGCAAATATCAAAGCAGTGTAATAGAGATGAGCCATATTATTCACGAAGGATTTACACGTCTTGTTGAGTCCCGATGTCACGCTGATGCTAAAGTGTCATGTTGAAGAAGTTTCCGAGGAATGTGGTGTCTTCTGACCCTGAAATGTTAAGAATAGAATGAATGAGAGTTTCTCGTCATTTCAAATCCAAGTTGGGTTTGCTGAGTGGCGGAACCCGACATGGGGAAGGAAGGAAAAGCAAGTGAATTTCCATAAGCTTCATCAGCAAGTCCAATTTGGACAAGAGGCATTTTTTGAATATCATCAGCTCAATTCAGCTCCGCTTGTGCACATGAATGATGATAGTTTTATTCCATTTTATTTTATTCGCATTTGACTAAGCAAATAAAATTGGGCGAGGATTTATTGCCATCATCATCCCATGCGTGCAGACATTTCACGACACTTTTCTACACGTAAAGCAAGCCATTATACACCAGCCAAGCCAGCACTCCTACTTTCTACAATATTCTACTGATGGCCCCATTGCTTTGCCATCATGTTCCCATATTTCATAATATGTAATTATGCTATATAGTCAGCAGCGTTTCGGGTTCTTGCATGCTACACGCTAATGATATAAGATACACATTCCTTCCCTTCTTCCAGCGCTTTTCTCCAGAGCAGCTTATAAGGCCAAGTGGTAGAACATGGCAGCAAACGTCGACTCATACGGACTCCGTGTTTTGTGCCACGGACAAGTTCCAATTGACAAAATAAGCCAAGCAGTTTTGAAAACTGGCAACGCTCGAATCTAAATAATATCCAGTCAACGAAAAAACACATTACCTTCGGATACTCTTCAGTAGGAAATGGTGTAGTGTTGGAATGTCATCACCATACATTGCATCACAGAATGCTGTCATTCTAGCAATTCAGAGTTATGTCACTTGAAGAGCAAATCTAATTTTTTTTCAGATGCAATTTGTCGAGAAACAGAATTGGAGTCTCTGTACGCTTATATTTTTATACGCTTGTGTTGTGTCATGCACTTCAAACACATCTTCTGAAATGAAGATAGACACTTTCTTTTGGCATGATAAATGTAAGCACCATAAGTAGCTAGGCTTAGGGAAGATGCTCCCTTCAAATTTGGTTGAGCTTAAATTTATCAAGAGAAGAAAGTGAAGTAAGCTGTAAAAACATATATAGGGATAATGCCTACATTTCGCACTTTTTCGAATGTTGATTAGAGGCATTTTTGAAGCCCACACGTTACTTTTTTATATCAAAACTTGTCATGAGAAATATATAGCTACATGGCTCTATATCTATATGTGCTTACTGACAAGCAGTTATTAGACACTTTATGATTAACACCTCATTATTATTACCATCAGTATTTTCGCACCATAATTTCATAGAAAGTCCGCCTTTTGCTATCTCTGCTGACTAATTTTTTTTTCGACTGAGGGACAAATGTAGTTGAATTTGATCACACCGTTTTTTTCACAAAAAAATGTCTTCATTTTGTCAATTTACGACTTTTGGTTTTGCTATACTATATGGTCTGCTCTTGACATGTATGGGATTGTACATGAGCTAATACGTCTAAGCGTTTTATAAGAACATTTTCCTGTCGAGATAGTCTAAGCAAGTGTGTCTGAGAATGGGCAACTGTTAAGATGAAAATTATAGCAGCACCCTCCCTATGCCTACTCCTCATACTGTCCTCCCACGCACCTGCTACAAAGGAGTTAAAAGAAATAGCATTTTATTTTATGACTCTTTTACAGACACCTTAAATAATCCCAAATTTGTTCGTCATAATCCGCGAAACTGGATGGGTACTGGATTGAAGAACCGGGACTAGTCAACATCATTAAAAGCCCTGTGTGCTCTTTGGAGCATCTTTTCGTAGCTTTTCCTTCGTTGGTAAGTATATCCTCTCAATTGTTCTGCTTTTTTGAGCTTTGCATTGCACTCATTGTCAGTCAGAAAAAAAAAGATTTTTATCTTTTCTCAGTTTTACGATAAGATGTCCTTTTTGAACAAGACGACTCACGTACATTTGGCAGTGTCGCAATATGATGTATGATGGTGACGGTGCACTGAAGTGACGATAATATCTACACCGTATACACCGTTTTATTGCCTCTAACGTTATTTCACATTTTTCATAAAAAAATAAATACAAATATGAAAACGTAATGGTTCACTTTTTATACTTACCATGCTCCAATAATCTCGGAAAATATATAACCCATTAAGAAATATACTTAATAATTCCTTACAAAAAAGCTAAACTGCCATTCAATAGAAAGCGCAACGCATAAAGTCTACCTTTGCCCATTTGCAAGGCAGCATACTGAACTTGGATGCGGATGGTGACTACAACAAAAAAAAAGCCTGATACTAGAATGCTTTTTTAAGAGTCATTGAAGCAATTCATTTTAATAAAACTTAGTTCCTACAGTTTCTCCGATGAGGGCCAAAGCATATGAATTAAATCCTCCGGTTCTCTCTTGTCTAAAGAGTTTAGTGGAAGCGGCACAAGCAACTCGATTTTGGAATCCTATCCATTAAAAATTCCCCGGCTGATAATAAGTATAATTTGACTACTTCTCCATATTAATAAACCTGTCTGTACCCGAAACAAAGCGGCAATCTATCACTTCGGAGTCCTTATTAAGCACACTTTACGTGACCTCCATAGATGAATTTGCAAAACTAAAATATTAATATTATTAGCACATCGTCAAGACCCATTCATCTGTTTTGTGTATTTTTTCATTCTGGTTTAACGAAGCTCTAAAACAAACTGTGTGAGCCGCAAAGACTATACTCCTACTGGCTCTACTTTAACGCTTTGTTTGTTTATTTAACGATTTATAGTTTTTAAAAAAAATGGAGGAGGATTGCCAGAAAAGACCATTCATCTCTCTACGCACAACAGACACACACAAACGGGGAGCTCGAAATATGAGAAATATAAACAAACGACCAACCGACGCGGCTGAGTAATTTTCCTCAATAAGCTTCTTCCTCCTTAAGATGATCATATCGTCACATCACCATCATTATTTATCAAGCAGTTTATCAAGCTACTTAAAAAACATCAACAGACAAGGAAAAATGCTCCGGCAGTAAACGCTTTTGCCTTGCCCTATCTCTAATCACAGCCCCTCTCACACAGCCTCAGTTGGCAGCTGCATTTTAATAGTGTCGGATGCAAAAAAAGACAGATCATAAGTATTAGGCACATCCACTGCTATCAAGAATCGGGATTATTGAATAGAATAAATAATAAGGCGCTTTCCTTTCTTTAGCGTTTTTTTTTGCTGTGTGCGTCTGCCTCAGTTGTCTGTGCGCTCGTCCGAAAGTCAGCTCATCCTCCATTCAATTCTTTTATTTGTCTCCCTCCTTCCCTCTAATAATATCCCGTTAACTTAAGGCTTTGACGATTCCTCTTTGTGCCGTATTTGTCTATGGATGAGGAGCAAAATCGAATATTGAAAACGCTCAATTAAAAAGCCAGACTCGGACGGAGAATGCGATACGAGAGGGAGGCTGCTATAATATAAGATGTAGTATGAAATTGTATTTAGCTACACGAACCCCAACGCCATGAATGCATGTACCGATGTATAGGGCCACGAGTGCCTAGAAATTCGAGGCATTATCTAGATCTACTAAACTGTGCTATTGAAGATAATATTATACAAAATTACGTGATGTCCATTGATGTATGCAAATGCGCCGTATTATTGTCCCCGCGCGTGAATAAATACAGCGCAAATTTCAGTTTTCCACGAATAGCGTATATCACTATTTCAGAAGTCACTTCGATATTTATAACGCTACTAAAAAACTGGCTGCTTAATAGAGGGATGTACGCACTTCTATTCAAGATACGACTCTCATTGCAAATTTCTAAGTGTTTTTATATGCAAATGTATATTCGATCCGAAGAGGCGGGACTGACGATGAGAACAGAAAAAAAAATATTTCCACTTACATAAGTAAAACATGTAAGTAGCCGTTTTTTTCACAATAGATCCTGCATCTATCTCTTTCTGATGACTTTTTTCCCCAATTGGCCTGCTTCCTTCCTACAAGAGTTGGTATTAAAATGTGAATTGTAAATACTGACACTTAAATCTATAGGCTTTTAGCATCACTTATTATTATTATACTATCCGCGCTTTTCTCTACGAATTGTGATAGAGTTGCCACGGCAGAAAAAGCAATTTACTGGTTTAAGCCTTTTTAGCATCCTCCTCGAGAAAAAAAATAAAATAAAATACTGCATGGCTTCGATATTATTATGTAGATAGATGGATGCTGATGATAATAATGGGAGATGGAGAGGAAATCCCTGCATGCACTTGCTGCACTAGCTACTAAATTTTCGTTGGGAGTGTGCTGGGTTGTTGTACCTAGTCTGCAGCTACACGCTGAACACACAAAAGACTTTTCGAACTGGTCATTGTATCAAGCAAGTACAAATAATACAAGGTATTATTGTTGTGGATGATGGCAAGATAGATGATTATTGCAAGATCATCATCATGAATAGGGTGATGAGATGGGTTGGGCAGGGCTACCTCTGTCTCTCCCTCCGTCCAACTGATACGTTATTCGATAATGATATGTGGAAGTGATTTCCGATGTCCGTTTCTTTATTATTTATGACGCCACGTATTATATATTTTTCATACAGCCCATGTGTTCAAATCTGCTTGTAAAAGAGTTTGTTGAAAAATTAAACAGCTACAAAAATGAATGGATATAGGAGGGAGGAAAAAATAATGCAAAATATATAACATGCCCGCTGCATTTTGAAAGCGCTACAAAAAAGCCAACAATCGAAACACAGTTAACTTCAGTCTATTGGACAAAGATCTACAGTAAACTTTGAAAAAAAAGGAACAGCGCCGTTTCTCGTGTTTAAATGAAGAGAAAAAAAAACTCTTCATTCCACACAAAAAAGAACATGTAAGTGTGATGTAGTTGTAGAAAGCATGATAACACGATGATCAACATATTATGCGATTTTTTTTTCAACTATTTTAATGCAGATGCTAGCCCGACAGGGAGTAATAATGAGCATGAATGAAGCTTGTACAGGTGTAGGTATGTGTGGAGCACAAGCAAGAGAAAAAAAAATGCAAGTGTTAATACTAGAGCAAAATCGTGAAGTCTAGAATGAATGATGTCCCATGCCACCATCCACCACAGAGTATGGTGGTTTCAGCGTGTCTGTCGACAGACACGGGCAAAAATAATCATAGACATTATTATCCTATTTTTGGTAAGGGTAGGAGATAATCATAAAAAATCGGAAGGAAATGCCAGGTTAATCCCTCCACTCGTCTGCACACTTTTCGTATAATATGAGCGAGAGCTAGAAGAAGAAAGCATGTAGGTAGCCTCACAGACAAAATAGTAAAGAGCAGCTTTCCTGCTCCATCCATGACAGTGAATGGTAGTGTTATGATGCCGTGGCGTTGTATGATGGTTCCATGCCATAAATTGATGGTTGCTTTGCACGCAACGAAAGGAAAGTGGTTGATGGCAGTCGTTCCCATTTCTTTCTTTTGAACTTTATCAATTCATCGTCTTGCTCTTTCCTCCATTTATTGGAGAGCACTTGAGTTTTACCTTTACAATGGAGGACTCGGCCATATAAAAAAAATCTAAATGTGAATAGTTGGCGACCGTGGTGCAGTCTCAGTAAAAGGAGGCTACATGTAGGAGGCTCTCCCTCGTAATTTCCTACATAGATGTAGGCAAATAGAGGCAAAAGTGGCAGAAAAGAGTTTTGAGGGAGGATCTGTAGTGGAATTATCTTGTTTTTATTAACACCAATATAATTCTCCTCCCCATTACATAAAAGTTTTTTTTTTGAGAGTGGGCTAGTTGCAGGTAGAAAAAGAGAAAAGGGAAGAAAAGAGATTTTTTTTAGTTTATCTCCTTAATGGCACTTTACAACAGCGATTACACTATTGTCTTCCACTTTCTTGGGATGTGGTTTTTGCTCCATGAAAATTGCAATCTTTTTGTCATTTGGTTCTGGTCTCGTAAAATCACACAGCCTTCAAATCTGTGCCTTCTCAAGATAATCATACCAGACTGGGATGTTAAAAAGATGCTGGTGTTTCTTCCACCGCAAGGCAACCAGTTCATCAATCATTACATTTATATACTTCCTGCTTGTCATTGAGTCAACTTCAGTGTGCAGATTTGGGCCTGAATAGCACATCTACAAAACGAGCAGCCGCTTAACTTCAAGCCTTACTATAGCAGTTTACTACCGCACCGCCAATATTGATGAACCGTCATGAGAAGTTCAATACGTGGCAATGACTATTTTAATAATTTACTATAATGGAGCATCCAAACAATATGCAGCTTCTATTATGTGTAGTCTACACTTTGTTAACATTAGTGCGGCGCATTATTTCGTTCCGCTCAGTCAGTTTTAGCTCAGCTCCTTCCAATTTACCCAATTTCGACGCTAAAGACAATAATATGCCTTTGTATCTTTTTTTGCCGTTAGAATTATTATTTATATCGACGCACAAGAATGGAAATCGATGCCTCGTAGGGATTTCTCGCCATTTCTATTTATAAAGCGTCTAGATGCTCGCACAGCTTTAGCGGACACAGCTTCTTTCATTAACGTGCTTGGACGAGCCATCGGTACAATTGCTTGCAAAACTGATGGCCTGTCACTTACTTGAGTTAACAATTACAATGGACCGAAACGTCGTACAATAATTTAAATTTGCATGATAGAGCCATCAATTAAAATGTGAGGCCTTCGGGTGAAAGTATAAGTACTTGGTGTGTCGTGCTTTTCTGTGCCTAGCAACCCCTGAAACATAATGTCTGTTTTCCAAGGGTCTCAGTATTTTAAATAAATAATGAGTGCCCTCAAGTCGAGTAAAGGATACGGTCGAAACAGAGAGAAATAAACAACGAGGGTAGCTTTAATTATATTGAGGTGTGCTCATATGGAAAAACTATTTTTAATCATCAAGAAAATATATCAACATGACTAAGTGATGGCTGTGGGCCGTTGCAGTTTTCTGATGGCAAGTTTGCAAAATGTGGATACGTGTTTTCTATAAATTTCATGCTCAAGTCAAATAAAACTTGAGTTGTGGTGTGGAAGTGCCTTCAATTTAAAACTTAAAAGGCGTTCATGACACGACCATCTATTTCCTATACATTCCTGTCATTATCATTTATCTCTGGCACATGCTGCAGAAACAAGCACAGTCGCAAGTTTATAGGATGCGTACATGCATACCCAAAGAATTCGTATTTTTAAGCCATTTATATCATAAACATCACAACAGTGTACGCGCTCAGTGTGCTATGAGCTGATGATATATTCACGCCAAAAATTAATTCAGCCTTGACCAAATCAACCCGATAGATTTCTGCGAAGGGCCTCTCTCACACACTGAAGAGAGCACTTTCAGTCAATTGCAGCTCTTCTCGACTGAACAATCAAAGTGATAACACTGCTGAAGTCTAAACCTCAGCCTTAAGGCATAAGTGATTTCATTCAATCCAAAAAATTTCATGTACTTGAAACCTTGTTACACGCTACGGCTCTCACTCATTCCGACGCACCATTTGATCAACTTTTGCTCAAGACAGAAGCAAATTCCGCCAGCAGAAATAGTAATTTCCTTTCGAGCTTTTCGCTACATTTTATACCGACGTAGTTTTAGTTGCTCAGATCGATTTTTTTTTTCAAAATTAGGAGCACGTAGGTAACGTCCATGAGATTTGAGCTAAACTAAAAAAAATCCAATATAATAAAACCGTTGAGTGCTTTTAGCATTGCTTTTATGGGAAGATGAACTTTTTAGCTAAAAATATAAAATGAAACTGCTGTGGCGCAAACAATGCAAATTTATGTCTAATCGTAAAGAGCTCTTTACCTCCACACCAAAACAGTCTCAATGTTACAAAATGAAAAATGGGTTTGATGCATTCAATCCCCTCAATAAGAGCATGCATTTATCAGAAGAGTGCAATCAGAGTGGCGAATACGGTGCTATATTTGCGCATCTCCTGGTCTGCACAGTGTCACATCGATCCAAAGCAAACACTACTTCATACTGTACACCAACCACATCATCCTATTACTCGATCACCGTTTCATAAATCAAACCCAGATGAAATGTGATATGGCGTTCCACAAACTGCCAAAGAATACGGGAGACACTAACGTGCATCAATGTGCTTATGCAGTAATCTAAAAAAACAAACTTTTTCTGAAATCTGAAATGAAACCTTCAGTCAACTTTAAGCTTAAATTATATGCCTACATGTTTTTGCGCTTTTCCTCACTCATATCGTCAGTTTTCGCAGCACTCATTCCATACTGACCCTGTCATAAGGTTAGATAGGTGAAGGTTGTTATATGTGACTTTTGCATGCAAACTTTCAAAAATAGACACAGAATAATAATGTTCAAGCCTGGCATGGCATTGGACCTACCGGATAAAAGCTTTTTTTATTTATTCCATTATACATAAATACCAAAGTCATGTTCTATAACATGAGTACCTATACCTGTGACCAGTGATTTCATTCTCTGAAAAATAAAAACGTTTTTATTTAGTTGCTGTTGCTGGTGCCTCTTCGTTTATGTGGATGTCTCAAACCAAAACTTATTTCTCCTTTTAGCAGTATAGCAGAAGGAGGTAATGTTACATGTCAGTGGTCGTGGCATGGCAGTAGTGGAGTGTCAACAAACCATGTGTGTAACTTACTAAATGCAAGGTTTTCATGGGCAGCGTCAGCGCAGCGCAGCGCAGCAGTAAAAACCACCCAACAAACCGCACAGCAGCTTTTATTAAAAGTGCACAGCAAACTTTACCGAAACCATGCAAAAGCGTAGTGGAATTTCAGGAGTGCACTCGCTACAGCTAATATCCAAGTTAACTGCTTGATGTAACGATTACTGTGATCATCGCATCATCATCCTCTACACCTCTACACCTGTACTTACATTACCTATTGTGCGAAGAACCGTTAGGAAGTGGACGTGAAAACGAAGCAGCGTTGCAATTTTTTTTCCTGCGACTAAACCACCAGACCAGGAAAAGGCAATCACTGCGGCTCTCCTCCGTCTTTTTTAGGATAACAGGCAGTTTTCTTTTTCAGCCTTTTTATGATTGAGTTGGACTTGCTCTTTCACTTTATTACGAGAGCCACCACACCACCACCACCACCACTCCACCGACTTACCAGTTAAGAGCGACAAGGAGCCAGAGAGGATCATATCATCCTCCTCATCACCAAATAATGCAATAATAAGTGAGCATGTAGCAAGTCTTAGCTTTACACTAATCGTGAGCCTCATTCACTCTCAGACTTATAGAAACAGAGACTTAGGCCTGAAGCCATTGAAACAAGGGAGCAAGGCAAGGAGGAAGACCTAAAGGTATGTAGGAAGGAATTTACAACGCTGCAAGCTCAGTTTCTAATAATTGTCGTCTACCTTTCACATAAAATAGACGCTGTGTTCCGAGGTGCACACAGGTAGCAAGGTTTGCTTAAAGTTTCCTGCTGAAAAAAAAACTTTTTTTATTATTATTAAAAATAAATACGAGTGTCTCAGAAAATGTGCATTTAATATGAAAAAAAGTAGAGAATTGGGAAGTAAAGAATGAAGTACTCATTGTAGGTTTTTTCGTCTTGTTGACAATGCATTAACAATGAATTCATTATTCCCGTTTAGATTATGGTTATAACAACCTAAAACATAATTAACAATGCCTACTTAGCATATTTATTTATTTATGATTATGCCCTGTTACATAATAAAGAGGGAAAGTTAAATATGTTTGCTTATTTATGAGTGATGCAAATATGATGATAGTGGTGGTAGTGGGTTTGAGTAAGGGAGGAGGTGATCGACGCAAAATTCGTTTTGAAGTGTAAATTGAAATCGTATGCACATAATTTTTCTCACTGATTTTATTGCACTGAATGCATTTGATGGTGCGGGGAGTAGGGATGATGACATGACGAAATGACGAAGTGAAGCCGCAAGTCGTAATGCATAAATCATTGTGGTAGATAAATGTGTCTAGGAAGAATAAAAGCCGACAATATTCAATTAAAATTTGCGATACAAGTGGTTGCTCACATCAACTTAGCTTGTGAGTTTTGCATTAAAAATCATTCAGAGATGACAAGATACATGCTTCAACGTGGTTTTGTGCATGCTCTCAACAATAGCAGAAAGGCATTGAAACAAAACAACTCCCTCAACTTTTCAAAATCCTCTTCACTTCTAACTCTGCACACTTCCTCTTTCAGTTTGAATAAGTTGTGCTTCCACTCCACCATTGTTGACGATGCTCATCTTTTCCTTACAGAATAACTACTTTTTGCTGACATTTGACGAAGCGTAAAACTTCCAGCCGTAAACATTCCTACATAATTTTTTTTTTAGTTGGCTGTCATCAATAAACTACTGCTGATACCTACATCACGAAAAATTTGCAACTGTGCTCAATGTTCAAGGATACTCGGAAAAAATTGAGAATTTTTATTAGCAGTGCGAGTTATGTATAGATCGTGCAGCTAACTACTTTTGCAAATCTAAATTAGAATTTGCGTCTAGTGATAGCGTAACAGTAGCTTTGAAAGTTCAATCTGTCACTTCTAAAGTCAGCTCTTAGCAATTGGCTGAGCTGTAGTGTTTCTTTGAGCGACGCCGAGACAATGACAGTAGAACTGACATGAATTCAAGAGAGATAGCACTCGATAGAAAATCAAAGAGGATGAGAATGACTCATTTATTGTCTATAAACCCAGTCAACTCTCATTCCTCCACTTGATTATCAACAATAAACTATTTTTATTAGACATTAAAGCGCAAATAGAAAATGTACATACATATTAGCAGAGACGCTCTTCAATTTGTAGCAGTTCTCTTGATCCTATTGTAATTGTAAAACATGCTAAATAACTTGTTTATATATCTCATTATCAAGCACACAATCTTTTTACATTGCACCATTCAAGGATGTGTAGCATCTCCCTTCTTAAAATAGAAAAACGAGAAGGTATGTCACAGCGAGAAAACTCGTAACCGGTTTCATTACACAGCAGTGGTGTCAACTGAGCGATACTAAAATAACTTTGCCACTAGTAAAAGGCAGCTTATAGTGTGTCCTTCTGATTTAATTACAAAAAAGTTAATTAAGCTGTTCCGATCTTTACAAATGTATTTCATGCTTGATGATATCGCAGTCTTCCCTACAAAGTCTTGTATAATTGTCGTACCGTCGAATTTATTAAGCAATTGCGAAAGAAAATAATTTCCTAAAGCAGAAGCACAGTAATTCGGATTTTTTTGCGTAACGGTGCCCCTTAAAATTTACACTTTGATAAATTAGTATTTTTTTTTCATTCCCCGCCTCCTTTCTAGCATGCTCATCATGACATAGTTCACCAAAAGAATGTTTTTTTCTTTTTTTTAAAAAAAATAATGCTAAGTTGCCATTGAAGTTTTGTTGTAAGCAAAACCAATAAGTTACACGTTTCTTCAAAATTACATGATCGTAATCATGCTCATATCCATTTTAGAAGAAAACGGGAATACTTATTACAAGAAATGATTCACGACAAGCCAAGTGCACCTCCTAACAGGTTAATTACTTATTTCCAATTTCTAATACACAGCTACTGCATTCCCTTTGTGTATGCGCACGCTCATTCCATCCACGATAGACTTTCAACAAAAAGAGCGGTGCATCGTACTGTCTTTGGTTACTTAAGGAGTAATGAAAAGAGAGCTTTTTTTTCAAAATCAATGCAAACCCAATCGCTTCAATAAATCGCCGGGAGCAATGCACAACTAATAGCTTTTTTTGAAACGCTGGTGTGTAGATACGCATAATTATTAAGACTTCTTTATTTGGCTGAAAAAAAATCTCTTTGCGTCATTCTTGGCTGGCCGTTGAAGTTCAATGATGCTCACGGTAGACCTGTTCCCTTCCCAAGTAATAAAAGGCATCTCTCATTTCCAATTTACTTGTAACTATTAGCAATTGACTTTAGTGAGAAATGTAGTTGTTCCTATTATCGTTATAATGGATTGTAAATGCCACAGTAAATTAGTATTGTTGCTGTCATTGAAACGGCTCTCTGCCAGTAGTGCACAGTTTCATATCATGCATGCATGTACGAGCGTGCAGTTAGTAAAAAAAACAGTAAATCAGTAAAAAAAAATCACTATTTTCTGTCTAGGTTTATGATTGAATGCCTACATATGTGCACGAGTAATTAACTTTTTTTTCTGGGCTTGCTCAGCAGATGTAACATAAAATACGAAGGTGACTGAAAGTGCCCCTCGTATTACATTAGGTACATGATCATGATCATTTTAATATTTTGGGCAGTCTCACCACGAAGTCAGTGTGGTGGTCAGTCGCAACGTACCACCAGCACTCCTCTGCTACTCATAAAAGTGATGATGATCATGATAATTACGAATAAAAGTGCAAACAAAGTGCGCCTTTTTAACGACTGACATTGTGTCCTCCCTTCTACAAGCGCCAACACCTGTAACGTATGCGTGCATCGTAGTAGTGCCAATTGTGTCCCTATAAATAAATAATATTGGTTTAAATGAAGCCCTTTGAATGCAGCTGAATTAAACACATGCGCTACTCAGTGCTCAGCTGTTGTGCGAAAGCATTTAATTATTATGCAATGCATAATTTTTGCCAAGGCTGTTCTATGCATTTGAAGCAGACAAACCGCTTATTAATGGCACTGTCCTTTCGTACGACGGTGCTTCTCCAATGAGGGCTAGGTAAAGTGGATGGGATTTTAGCTATTTTATAAAATTGAATGTTTCAGACTGATGATGATGGTGCAAATCTTCGAAAGGGTACAAGTCTTGTATGTTCGCTATATACATATAAGCCTTCTGCATCTGCATTTGCAAACAATTTAAAAGCATCCACTGATGACGGAGTTAAAATTCGAATGGGCTTTAGCTTGCATGTGGCGAATTGAAGCCGTGTATTGATTCCTTATACCTTTATTTTACGTCAGACTCTATAACCTCTTGTTTCAATATATTATTATAAGTATATTTGTGAGTGCAGCGAGTGAGTTGCTAGTTTGCTAGTACGAATATTTAATAATGATGAGTGGCTTGTCTGGCATTCCCTTTTCCTTTAAAAAAAGATTTCAATCATTAAATTCTCCCTCTTGTGTCTTTCAAGAGATCCTTTCATTCAACTCAACACATTCATCTCAAGGTACAGCAGTTTAAATTGCATATTTGGTAAAAAAAAATGTCGATGCAGAAAGAAGTTATCAGGGGATGATATTCACAGTCAAGAAGATGGCAACAAGATGAAATGTTGAAGATAATGATGAATTGATATTATTTATGAATCTGCCTGCGTGCCTAAGTAGAAGCTATTTATTCTGCCTTTTAGCTCTCAGCTCTACCAATTCCAAAGGTAGCATATAGTTGCATTCTCACATTGTGCAATGCACCACTATATTTGCATTGTAATATTGTAAAGATGAAATAATGGAAATATGATATTTTGCAAGAGGATTGATATAAACGAAAAAAAATAATTGAATTCTCACTTTACTTTGGAATCATTAAGGGGAGAAAATGGCACAAGGAGTAGCAGTATTCAGCTGAAACACGAGTTGAAAGCAATAAATAATGAATGATTTAAATACGGAGAATGGCCACAAGTTGGTCTTTAACAAGTGTCAATCAGATGAAGGGAAGGAGGAGTAGTTGTAATAAATAAGTCTATCATCCTCAACCTAAAATTACACAAGCTTATATAAAAAAGAAAAATTCTGTGAAGAAAATTCCCCTGATTTCTGTGCAGTATTCAATTACTAATAGGTATGTGCTCGGTGAGAGGCAGGAGATGGCTAGAAAGGAAAACTACATTTAATAACATAGTTAAAATACCAGGCATGTACATGAATGCATTTTGTAGTTTGCTAATTATTACTTGTTCATTCGATTCCTTTTAGCGTGCTGATGCAAAAGCGGTTTTTCTGCAAGTTCTCATCTCGTATACGATAGTCGTCGTAGTCAAGGGATTTTCTAAACTCTGCCTTACAACAACAACAATAACAACAACAGCTACTTACTACCTCTGGTACGTACAGAAACTGAAAGTTTTAGCAATCAAATAGGAGGCCCAAAAGTAACTGTGAAAAATGGCAAGCTACAATTTTTAGTACAATCTGCAACACACACTCTCTCACATATATGGGAAGGTAACGAGCTGGGAAAGAGTTCTTTTTTGCTGTGGCAGTGCCTGTTCTCGCTCCTACTCTTTTGCATGTAGCATGCTTTTCCAGTTTTATTTGCAAATTCATTGAAACTAATGTTTTTTAGTGAGACAGGTTCTCAAAATCTACAGTTATCATTTAAGGAGTTATCGTAAAAAATATAGCTGCATAAAAAGGTAGTTTTATAAGTAGTAGTAGTTTCAGGGACGGAGAGTGGTATTGAATGCAAACACGAGAACAAATGTACGTGTACACTTCGCTAACCACACAGACTATGATGCAAAAGACGCAGCGAAGAGGAAGAAGGAAAATATCATCCAATATTTTTCATGGATGGGTTAATCATGAAAGATATTTTGGTGTGATAGCTAATACAAAAAATAAAGCTGAGAGTGTGTATAGCCACTGCGTCTAAAATAAATGAGTGCACCCTCCTTTGGAGAGAGTTTACTGCGACGGCATGACATTTAAGCTCCACTGGTGCTGAGAGAAATCCAGAAATGCCATGTGAAATCAATGCAGAATTGGGTAACTAATGCTTAATGGGGCCATGAAACTACTGGCTAGAGTTAAAGCACTGTTTATTTTCCATGGATCTGATTACAGATTACTGCAGAAAAACATTCTGTCAGCAGCAAGCAGCAACAAGCCGGCTATCCGCTAAATGGGAACCTAAACGAACTACAATCATAACAATATTACTTACGTCATCTATAATACAGAATATACCCTCCTTCCACCCCGTTTTTCCAACTTATTTTTTTTGCTGTACACACAAGTAAGTGGCACAGCTTATATATCCCAGCTTGTAGAGAGCAGCATATTTTTAGTACACATTAAAACGCACTTACTTTATATGGCTGACTGTGTGTAGTGTGTGCGTTTGGAATGAAACGAGAAAAAAATGCCATGGAAGCTTATGAATGATAATTCACCGTCACAGGGAAAAACATGCAATGCGAACCGATTATCTTTAGAACAGAGAGAACTTTTTTTTGTGAAGGGTGCGTTTGATAACTTCTCCTCTAGCGAAAAAGCTCTTTTCTCCGCTCTCTCTCTTGCACTTGGAGTATTAAAGCATTGAATTCAGTGCGATTTTCCTAGCAACAGCAACTGGCAAGGCAGGGACAAGCCGACGAAGACGAAAATTTAATATTACATTTTCCATTTCTAACCCTTTCATGAATCATCGACGTCATCGTGCTCGGAGTCACATTAGAGTGAAGGGTGTTCATTTACTCCATTTTCATTTGTAGCTCTTTTTTTATTCAGCGACTAACATAACACCACCACTAAAAACATTCATATGCATCCATCTATCTGCACATTATCCTTTATTATAAATGCGTGCACGTCACAAGATAAGGCATTTAAGAACAATTTTTAAATACGCTACTCTCGTCGTCATCATCAAGATCCGAGTCACTATCCCAGTGAAAAAAAACAAGTGCTAGGACACTGCACAATAATGCAATGACTGTGCGCAAGTTATAAAAAACCATTCTCCAACTCTCTTCTTCACTAAAAAGCCGTTGTGAAGCAAGTGCGAGGCGATGATGATCGACCGACCGACCTATCTCATTCATATATTGACTCCCTACTGCACTCTCAAAATTGTAAGTACATTGCACTTGCTCGAATAGTGGTTAGTGCCGAAGTTGCGTATCTCCCTGCTAGGGTTTCGCTGGATGAGTGTTGGGCTTGCCTCGTGTGCTTTATTCATGCTCCAACTATTAACCAAAGAGCTTCACATATTATTATCCTTTTCTTTCCATCATCAATTCTTAGCTGATTTAGGGTTGGAATTTGGAATGCGACTCATATCAATATACTGGAATTCACTCCTCTCTCCCCCATTTATTGCCTAAATGATAGATCTCAATTTTCCCAGTGTCTCCTCCAGCACTTTTACGGAGAGGCCACACTCATTTCACCAGTTTTCTTCAGGAGCTTCCCAGACTATTCTTTTTAAAAAAAGGGATTTTATACGCGCATTGCGCTCGGCAGACTATTTGTAGCCATTTCCATCACAACTATGTACAGAATACGTCAGCGTTTGCAAACAATTTGATCTCATACTTTTTAAATTTTAAATGGGGGATGTGAGCGGAGGATATATCCCGAAAAAAATGAGCTCTCAGGGGAATGGCTTCTATAAGGAAATATTCTGTTTGTAAATATGGAGGAGGGAAAAAGATTAGAAAAGAAAAAAAAGTTCACTGGGTGAGAAAGAGCCAGAATCAGAGTGAAACATATTATCCTTGTGAGAAGACGATAAAAGGAGGAAAGATATAGAAGAATGGAATGCACAGCAGAATTTCTATTCTTATTATTCTTGCCTCCTCCCTGTAGCAGCGGCCGATCAAATGTGGCATCATCATCATTCCCTTCTACAATTATTATATACAACTGATAATAATCATCATTGTAATGATCATTCCATGTTGGATCTGTTTTCTTCCTTTCCCGTTCCGTCTCTTCTCCCTCTATAAAATATGAAATATTATTATGATGGGCGCATCTCCAAAATAAAAAAAAAGCTTTTCTGATCCCAAAGGCCTACACAAGCGAGCATTCCTCTTGACAACGTATAAATAACCAATTTCTTAAAATCCTAGTGCATACCATCATAAGATCTCCATGGGCTGAAATAGTACGTACTTCATTCACTATTACAAAATTTTGTTGTATTCTTTACCTCCTAAAAAGCACGCATAAGCAGCTCTGTCTTCATTACCAAGATAACCGTTTAGAGTAACAAGAGGTTGTCAGTGTACACAAAAAATATATTTATTTTCAGCAATAAAGAATCACTACGCTCATAAATGCTGTCCACAAAAGAAAAAAAAGGAAGAAAGCACAGCATTCTTCTCGATTCTCTTTCACAGATTCACTTTTTTAGCCGTCCACTATGAATTCATCCCTTTCCAGTTCTTTATTTTGCTGAGCTGTCTCTCGAAAGGAGCAGCCGCCGTGGCGTGGTTAAGTCATTGTTGGACTGTTTTCCTTGGTATTACGTTTAAAAAGCAGAGAATATCAACTGCATAGAGTACTTATGTTATGCAACAAAAAAAACTGTTACAACAATAACATGAAATTATTATCCTGGTTTTGCTCTCTGATTTTTTCATACGGATGATGAAGCCGTAGTTGGTAGTAGGCTGTTACTTGTTTGGCTCAAAGGGTAGATGTTTTCTAGAGAGTTGAGGCAAGTGGGTCCATTCTATGCCAAATGAATTCCCTGTGATGAAGCTCCCATACACACTTGCGCTTGCTAGGATGGCAGTACTCTTTCCCTACTCAAGAGTGAGCGAATACACTTGACTGGTACTTTAGCATATTTGGGCTGAGGATGGGAGTAGTGTGCAAAACACAAAAAAAATAAAAAAAGAGGAAGAAGGAAATGAAATGAGAATATTGCCCTGGAAGAATAGGCCAGATGAGTACTACTAAGGAGCGTGCACCTTTTGAGCAAGATTAACTCATTAAAATTGGCGTGAATGTGCTAAGGTAGCGTCGTAGCGCTGCTTCGCTCTAGATGAATTCCATTTATCCACTCACCTCAAAGGTTAAACAGAGACGAGTTTGACCTACCTTGACCCGGGATTGGATCAATTAGTGGAAACGGATTTTACTAACGATGCAAAGTTAAAATTAGTTGCATAAAGTCATCTGGAAGGACAGACTAACGTACTGTGGAGGGGGTGTCAAGTATGGGCGAGAAATGATGCAAGAGCAGCCTTTCCAGTAAACCAGAGCTTTCAGATGGAACATGGAACACACATTTAATGGATCTGCTAGAGAGTAAGCCTGGGAAACTAGAAAACGGCAGGAGTGTAGGTACGTGATGCTCTTGTGTTCTACTCTGCTGAACTGGAGAGATGAGAGAGTCTCACTTCATTCACGTACACTCACATATAAACTGCAGTGAGCTCTAATCGATTCTGAGTGAAAAGCGGTTTGAGTTTTTGCACATTATAGTTATGATTATTATTAAGAATTGTAGAAATAGCTTTAGGAAAGGAGGTGGCAGCGGTGGTGGCACAGCTAAAACAAATTCGGCTGAAGTGAGCATTAGCCAATAGACTGAAACATTAATGTAAGCTTCTTTTCAAACACACTTTATCTCTTATTCTACATTCCAAATGGAACACCCAAAGAAAGTGGGAGCAGAAGAGCCTCCACGAAATCGATGTTTCGTTCAATGAACGTTGGACGACATTATGCATGCTCTCAGAACAAGAAGGGTGGAATGGGAAAGTCTGACTGAGGCAGATTTATAATGATAAAATACAATAAAAGGCCCTTCAACAGGAGACCAAGAGGAGAGGACTAAAAAAAGGAGAGCTCGTCACAAGCCTTTTACTTCTCAGAGTCTTATGAGAGAAGCCCAGTGCAAATAGGACAGCATTTAACTGGCTTTATACAGAATAGCAGCGATGGAAGAAATCGTGCGGTAGCTAGGAAGAAACCAGAACCTAACCCTCATCACTATCACTATAAAACAGAAAATACCAGAAATCACCAATCATAGTGTACAATATGTCTGGACAAATCGGTGAACGAAACGTAATGGAGGGCTCGACGAAATAATTTTTTTTTTTTGGGAAATAACACAGCAATAGCAATACTTCAACACAATCGCAGTTTCTGCCAGGAGGCAGCACACGCCTTCTGAGTGGATTGGAGGAGCATCGATTAGAAATAAGCTATGAACATGGCAAAATATCGAAATGCCTTAATCTAAAGTGAATTGTAGAGGAGAGAAGCACACAATAGTAATCTATACGTTTTGTTGCATTCGTGCACTTATTGTTAGAAATATGCTACAAGGCATTTTCTCTAAGACCGGGACCGGGCTAGTTTTAACAGAAAATAATACCAATACAAGAGCACGAAGGCATTAAAATATCAGTCTTTTTGCCCCATACATATTACATGTCCACAGTCCACAGTATAAAATTTTGTTATATGCTGAGCAGTATCCAAATGGAAGAAGTATTTCAAAGTCATTTCTTCCCTCAAGCTGACGCTTGCCAAATAAAAAAAAATTGGAAGGCTTTTATTTCTATTCTTTTCCCTACTGGCTATATAACAGATCACTCCATTGATAGTATCCAACCGCTGAATATTTATTGACAATGAAGGATCTCTGCAAGCACGGCACACATCAACCGCAGCATCATCCACATTAGAGAAACACCATCACCAGTATCACTACGTACAAGTTTCGCTGATTATTTTTTATGTAATTAGTAAACTATAAATATCACGCACGCGTGAAGTACAGAGGTGACAAATCACAGTACTGGCAGTGATTGTCCACCTTTAAACTGTGCTGTTGGCTGCATCTGAGAGTGAGCTTGTAGTTAAGGTACATCCATAAAAACTCCCAATGCCAAGTATTTTTGGTACACTTATAATAAGATATAGAGAGGCAGTAGTAATTCAATTGGAAATACATAATACAAGGAATTTGCGAAAAAAAAACAAGAAGGCTGTTTTCTGGTTGTGTGCATTTTGCTACGAAAAGTACAGTAAAAGATGTTTGACTGATTGGACATCCCTGTACTCATTGGGAGCATATTTGACGAAAATGGTAATATATATGCAAGTGCATCAAAGAATTTAGGCCAGTGGGTAACGAGTGGAAAAATTGTTTCTGCAGAGGTAAACCGAGCCATTATTACGACGCTATCTTTTCAAATAAAAAAAACAAACTTATGACCCACGCCAGTAATTAAATTACGCATGCAAAGCTGACGAAGGGAACAAGTACTGCTATTTCTCAGGGAGATGAAAACAGAAATGGCAAAAAATGTTTTGCGTAAAGCCGTTGGGAGTTAAGTATGAAGACTCCATTTTAACGAGCTCTGGTTTGCAGAAGGACAACGACTTTTGTTTGTTGACATCACTAATTTTCTCTTTCTTTTCGTATGACTTACGAGGCTAATTACCGCTGACTCATAGAACTGAACGGTATTTTTTTTTGAACTGGCAGAGTATTTTGAAGCGAAAGATAAGGGAATTTTTAAGCTCTGACAATTACTGTGTGCTGCCTTTACTTTCAGAGCGTATAGCCTCTGATTGATGGATTGCTCGCATACGCAGACA
>JAHZND010001077.1:0-28000 GCA_027744115.1 Acrocyrtus sp. NNG-2020
CAGGGAAAAGTCATGGCTGAACACACGCTCTTTTCTTCACAATTGCCAGCTATAGTCTTTCCAGTACGGACGGAGGGAGAGAGCTCTCAGTTGCTGCTGGTTGCGAGTTGCGACTTCCATAGCTGTGCTCTATTTCCATGGGAAAAGGAACTGGAAGAAAGGAAACTCGAGGGTGCGAAGCTGTTTAGATGGGCATTGTTCCCGACAAGCTTAAGCCAGTGTAGGAGCAATATGGAATCTCCCATTTCGAAAGGGAAAACTACTCACTCGCCTCTCAATAGAAATTACATGGAGGAGACCGCGAAGCAAACTCACTCTGGAGAAGGGGAAGCTTTCCAAAATAAAAGTAGTATGCATGTGCATAGGGTGAGCTATGTGCTATGCGAAATCAAGTCGGTGAAATGAAACTTTCATAGTATACCAAGCAAACTACTCCCTTTATGGGAGGACATTACACTAGAAAAAGGCAAAATGCAATATGAGTCGTTTTCTCTCCTGCTCCCATTCAACATTCAAGTTCCTTCCTTTTTCCTACCACACACACAGTCACCCACTACTACCCACGTACTTTCTAGCTTTGCCAGGGAAAGTATTATTTTTTTCTCTTTTATATGCAGCTGAAATTGCTGTACTAGGGCGAGAAAATGATATTTTCCAGCGTTGCAAATGCGGCTGCGTTCCTCAGAGAAGAGTAAGAAAAAAATGGTTTTGCTTTTTTATACAATAAAAAGGAAGCTTGCACGATGGATATGAATGCTTGAAAAATACCCGATAAGGCTGGACAGGCATTTTGAATGCAAGTTTTCCATTTTTATTTTTATTTTCTCCACAAGATTTTTTTTATGAAAGAGTCTATAGCTGCTGCTATGTCACCACATATGCATAGCTTTTCTAAACGTATTAATATGTTGGAGGGGGTGAGTGAGTACGCTGGGATATGGCATTTATGCGTGTGGATAGGTGGCTTGACTACGTGTAAAAATATGGGAAGAGAAAGAGAAAATAGAAGGTCGAGTGTACCGTGTTCGTTGGAGTGGTTTTTCCTTGGAAAGGATATGGAACAGTGGCATTGAATCTAAATCAGCATTTTATCCTCCCCTGAATTTCTGGACTGTTACTGCCTCGAGACAAAAAAAATCCACAATTACAGCAACAGCAACACGCCCGCCTCCAATTGAAATGGATGGAGGTTTTTTTTCGTACGAGTATTTATTTATTCAAGAGCCTCATAAAAATGCACGAGAACCGCGGGATGAGCAAAAAAAATTGTTATTTTTTGGGGATCGAGGGTTGGAAATGTATTATTATTAGAATATTCAGGGGTATAAAGAAAAGAGAGGAGAGATAAGGTATGCAATAAAGTTTGCTTTTTAATGGGCCGCCTGCCCACGTACTTCACATTCCATGTAGGTGGAATGGCTTTTCTGCAAATTGTCATTAAAGTTAAATGATAATTTCGCCTAAATTATTTTTTGCCAAGCTGCTGAATGTTTTATGGAAAGCAGTCTGCCGCCAAAGTGATTAGATGTCTTACGCTAAATAAAGTGCTATTTTGCTTGGCATAATGGAACAAGCTACGTAATTGGGATGTAATTTGGAACTGTTACGAATTACTACTTATACTCTCTGCTTTGATATCTAGTAGCTTCGCTACTTCCTTCTATAATCCTGTGTAATAGCGTGAACATTTTGTGCTTGTACTAAGCTGCGTTTTATTGCGCTCATTTTTCTGTTTTCCTGTAGCTAATACCCATTTCAGTGGCTGTACTGTGAGAGCATCCTAGCGATGACAGCGGCCACTTCCACTAACATTCTGCTCTTTTCCACAAGCTCTTGACTGCTCTCCAAGTAGATGACATTCCACTATCCAACAAAGGTGCATTGGTTCTCCTTATTTCATACTGCAATGCAAAGCCTGTCAAAAGTACTCCAAGCAAAAATTAATCCCGTTTTAAATCAGTTAAAGTGTGCAATTAAGTACTCAATAAATAATTATTTTTCGTCTGGGTGAGCCAGGTAAGCAGATAAAGCAGTTGTTATCACATTAGCATGGCCACCTCTCTACCACATTACACGAAAAAACTCAATGTCCAATATGCATCTACACTGCAATCTGGTTAGCGGATAAAATACAAATTTTATGGTCGTTTAAATCAGCCATAAAAATATTTCAGAATAGAAAAAATTAAATCATTTTTCGGATGTACTCCTCACAGTTTCGGGCTAGTTTATCTGTTCAGTGCTTGGTTATTTACGTAAGAATTTGTAAAAGAACGGGGCATTATGAGACATGGTAAAGGTAAAAGGGCTGTCGGGTTTATTGATTGACCGCATCTTCTTGGACTGAAACACGTGGTTCAATAACTCCATCTTGGGTCACTCTTTCAACTTCAAGCATAAACAATAAAAACCGCTTTTTCGATGCATTATTCGCTCATCTCTGATTTAAGATGCAACTCAAGAGGAGCTGTCGTTTTTATTTAAAAAATCAAGAAAATGTTTCTTGTTTTAGCTAGAAGGAAAAAAAAACTCAAGTTTGGCAGTCACAGGTCGACCTGAGGCTAAACATATTCACAAGAAAAGGAGTTTATGCATCCGCGTACTGTTTGATTACAATTATTTATGTGCCTATCATTGATATTATCTATGATAATTCAATCATAAATCATCTCATAGTTTCACATTACCATCGCACTTATTCTCCCAAAAAAATAATTTAGGCATAGTTGTCCGTTGTTCATTTTTATCTTCGAGTCGGAATGCTTTACCGGCCAGTCCTTAGTGACTTCAGCAGAGTTTCCAATTAGACTTGGGTACATCCATGTCTTTCTATTTAGCATCATAAAGCAGTAATGGCAACCAATTAATTGAGGGAAAGAGCAGAAGCTGCACAATCGACAATCTGACAGTATCCCAGGCGCTTTTAGTGCTGCAGCAGATATCACTGTCTGAAGCAATTGTGAAAGCAGACACTCTGTATAATTAGCAAAACTAATTAACTAATATAATTATAGTTTAGGCTGATTGAAAAAATACTACCCTGTCGTAACAAACTTGCGGTTTAGGTAGTAGTAACTCGGCACTACTGCTGTCACAAAGTGGCGAATGAATGGAAAAAGTGGAAGTAGGATAAGGAACTGGACTTGGGATTTAAAGATTAAATTAAAAAATAATATCTCATCCTCTTAGTCTGCAGCGTCGAAGAGCAATAAACTTCCTAATTAATAGTAATAAATGCAGAACAAATAGAATTTAAATTAAAATTAAGACTGACTTTTTACTACCAAGGTTTTGATGTGCGCTTCGTGCATGCAATTTTTTAAAAAATGTAAATTCAGAACTTGTCGGTTTATGCGGTCAATAACAGCGCAGATTTTTAGTCTGCAGCCGATTACGTCATGTCACTGACTCCGGCCAAGTCAGCCTTTTCTTCTCTGCACCAAACAAATGAATGGAACTGCGAAGAAAGAATAAAAAAATAAGCACAGCAGCAGCTATGCCGCGAACTCAACACCTGAATTCAACATCTCGACAGCGTCATGCACCCTCATCAATAAGCGATTTATTTCTCTTTCTGCCAAACATGAATTTAGGCTCATCACAGCTAAAATTATCTCATCAAAAAAGAAGAAGCAGTCGAGTTTACTCAACTTCTGGCGGTCGTTAATTTTATATTTTTTTCTGGCTTTGCTGCAGCTCCTGTCACAACAGAGCTGACTGGAGTATGGTTGATGGTCGGACAAGCGTAAGATTGAAGGTTTCGCAACCATCTATTACTTTGGCTGGTTTGGCGGTGACTGGATAATGAATAATTACACGAATTAAAAAGACAGAGCTCATAGCTCCTAAATCATTTCAATCTCGGCTGCTCATCTTTTCATGTAAATTCGGTACCAGAGGTCGTCTAGCTCTTGGCTTTTCCTCTAAAACAAAAAAAGTCGCTGCGGAAGAGAAGAATGCAGAAATGAGGAAAAAAATTAATTTACCTTTTTGGATCTATCTCAAATCTGGTGGAAATAAGGTGCAGTTGATAAATGTAAAATATTCTTTTTTATCAGAAAATTCTGTTGTTTTGTGTGGTCCCCTCGATAAAAATCTTTAGATAAGGGATTCGCTTTATGACTTGCCTGAAACTGACTTTTTTTTATACCAGGTGCACTGCCCATTACTGCAAATGGCCGACCTACTGGCAATAAACATTCTCATTGTTTCTTTTCTGGGATTTCGGAGAGGAAGTGGAGAAGGGAAGTGAAGTTCAAGCCAGAGGTTTTCGCTGAGTTTTACACTTTTAGGTGTGACTCGAGGTGGATGCATGCTGATGCCACATGGATTTAATGAAAATCGCAAGAATAGGGAAGTGAAGTTCAAGCCAGAGGTTTTCGCTGAGTTTTACACTTTTAGGTGTGACTCGAGGTGGATGCATGCTGATGCCACATGGATTTAATGAAAATCGCAGGAATCTTTAAGGGAGCGCCGGCTTATGCTATGCTTGCCGACTTTCTGAAAAAAACAATTTTATTATTTTATTTCCACGATTAATACATAAACTTTAGTGCAGCTGAGGCGGGAATGTGTACAGCTGCAATCCCAAAAATATTTTAATGTGGCCGAAGTTCAAAGAAAAAAAAGGTGGGAGTAATGAAGAGCGTAATTAAGCGTGTACGCATAATGCACAATTCCTGAATAAACAGTTATTTTGGAGTGTCCGATGACAGAGAGTTAACCTCAAGCGAAGCAAGTGGATATTGATTATCCTTGCCTTATCTTATCAGTGAGGATTGATAGTGCAGTCCCAAATTTAAGAAAGGCTTTTGTTCGATTACCTCATCAGAGGGAGTAGGAAGGACGGAGGAGTGATATGGGCGTCAGCATGAAATATAGCGACTCTCTGAGCAAACCGTTTTATGAATGACAATCTCGCATTGTTCGGACACCAGAAGACGGCTGGAACTAAATCAAGCAGCTATCGAGCTATCTCGAGTTTTGCTCTCACTCAGATTGAGACCACATAAGCGGAATGAATTTACTTTTGGGAGTTGTCAGACAGACTAATTGTGAGTTCCCATTATTTTCACTAACTTCTTGAACTGACAGCAATTCTGCCAACTTTTTTCATGCACAGCAGAAAAATAAATTGCATTTGTAATAAGTAAAATGGAATTTCGGTCGACTTTTCATATATGCACCTAAAAATTGTTGGAAAGAGCCAGAACTAAAAATTAAGTGCAGCTATTGCAAACACAATTCACAATAAAATCCGAAATTCCATTTATTTTAGTTTTTTACTAATCATCAGCTTTTTTAACCGTTCCAATTCCAATTTTTGTAGAGAGAAGGTAAGCTCTATCCGCTCCCATCTGGTTTTCATACAATGGCTCAATCTCACATCTCACTAGAGCATTCTTAATTTGCTCCGAGTGAAATCTTTTTTTGGCCAGTGATAGATAACTCTGTCCGACTTTTTGACAAGGAATGACTTCTGAAGCTCTTTTCTCTGACCCGAGACTCGCTTCTTTCTGGGTTGCGGTTCCTCATTGCTGTCTCAATACACCTTTTTGTATTTCTCCTTCCTCTTATCATCTACCTCCCAAAACCGATACCTACTCACTTTTTTTGCGCTCTTTCCAACAAAAACCTGGGCCAGTCACCAGTCATATTCCCGTGCACTCTCCGTCTCCCAAAAAGAATCGTCTTGTGTGTGAGGAGGACGCAATAACAATAATACAATCTAAACTCAATTGCTTTTTTCAGCTACTATATACTTCCCTACTCGGCTCTTCTTCTCCCTCCTCTCCATTTCGTACCTACTTGCACGGGCTCATCAGAAAAAATGTGTTCTTCAAGCTGAAATCATTGAATGGAGGGAAGGAGGGTGGATGTGGATGTGGATGTGGACACACAGGCACAACTCGAGCTCTCTATAAAGGCAAGACGCAAGGCAAGAGAGTGAGAGGAATCCAAAAAAAAGCAAAAGCAAATGCACACGTTTTTTTGGCTTTGTACTCCGCTGCTGCTCTCCTCACTACTAAAACTCCGTCTTGTTAGGATATATTTTTTTCCTCTTAAAAAGCACGAGATATTTTGTCTTCATCGCATCACCATCATATATCCAATCCACCACACCACAAGCGCTGGGCATGGATTGAGCAGATTTTCATACAGAACTTCCTTTTAGTCGCGTTTCGTCTCAGTCAGTCAGTCGGCTTGCTCTCCTCTGCTTGCTTGCCGGTTTTTCCTTTTCCCAGCTAGGAAAAGGAAGTGTTTTGTTCCATCAACTTTTTCCAACTCGAAAATCTGTCCTCATCATCACCTACTCAAAAAAAATTTGAAAGAAGAAAGAGCGAAATTAAATACCTACGTATATAAAAGCTTATCACACCATCAGAAAAAAAAATTCTCTCATGAAAATAAAAATCTTTTTTTGGAGAGGGAGAGAGATAGGGTCAAAACCTCTCGAGAAATTTTTTGTGTACACATTTCCCCAGAAAATTGCAGTGTCTGTTGAGCACACAATCTACAGTTTTTGTTTAGTATCTGTTGTAAACACATGTCTTGTTTCTAAAGTGGTGCGTAACTTATTTACAAGCACTCGTAATTTCTTCTCCTTTGAGGATAAATTTTTTTTTTCGCGGGTGTCTTCCTGTGTAGGTGGGCACACTATTTATATTTTTTATTCGCTAATTGTGGTCACTGTGAAGAAGAGTAAACTGAAAAAGTGACTAAGAATAGATAATCTTTTTTTTTAAAAAAAAAGTACATTTTTGCGAGAGTATTTTAGTCCTTTCTCAACTGTTTTGGTGGTAGTTCAGTAGCCTTTCGCCAAGTCGACTACTTTTTTAACGTGGCGTTCCATCAAAAAACAGAAAAAAAGGTTGAATATTCATGAAAACTTTATTTTGTTGAGTCTCGTCTCACTTCTCCCGAACAATAAAGAGTGTGCAAATGTAAACATGAGCCGCCTCACTACGGAACACTTTCTCAATCATCGCTGAAGTCATCATCCCCATTCATTTCCAGCAGAGGCTAAAAAACGGCAAAAGAAAAGGGAAACAGAGTTCCATATGCAAATCGCAAGAGAAGGAGTTTCGTGGTGACGACAATCATTTATTACGACGGTTGGCCTGCTTCAATAAAAAAAGCAGAGAAGAAGAAGAAGAAGAAGAAAGCCAGGCTGAGAAAATTTTTGCCCATTAGCAGCGCTCACAAAAGGAAAATCTACAGAGAAGAAGAAGATGTGATGAATCTTTTGCAGAAATCTTAATTTATGACCAACGCGCAAATAAACATATCTTCATGCAAAACAGAAAAAAAGAGACGAGGTGCATCCGTTCATTCCTAGAACAGATTTTTTTAATACATTTTTTTTCGCCAGTGTCTTACTCTCCGTCTTCTCTCCTACTCCTCACCTCTCTTCTTCTCTCGCTCCGCTCTTTTTTTTAGTGGTGGCGGTGGCGATGATCGTCTTGTTTGCAGCTGAAAAGGAGATATAATTTTCTGCACACATTGACTAGCTCCTCTGACTTTTCATTTTTTGTTTTGAGGAGCTTGCTGCAAGAGCAGCCCACGAAATCGGAAAATTATCACCCATACAACAAAAAAATATATATATCCAGCAGAACAGGAAAAAGTTATTTAGTGTGCGAGTTTTGCGGGAGTAAGTACTGCTGAGCTATGCGCTCATTGTCACTCCATTTCAACAAAAATTGCAAAACGGAGCGGAGAGAGTGACACTGTATAAACTTGTATTTTTTGTCAGGGGAAGGACTCACTGCGTGAGTGTGGAAGACAAAAAAAACGTTTTTTTTTGTTTGAACCTGTGAAAATTGTGTTTTTACTAAAAACATCTTCTTTTCCTCTAAAAAAATAGTAAAATGGATTATGCAAGGGAAGAGTAAAAAAAATCTACTGAACTGTGAATTCTGAGGAAGGAGAGAAACTCTTTTCTTTTTTTTCCATTTCACGAAAACCAAACTGTCACGGAAGAGACTCTGAAGTGGATGTAAAATAGAAGGAAAAAAAGGAGAGAAAGAGGAATTCTTTTTTTGGTGACTTATTTACATGTGAGATTTTCCTTTCAAGTTCATGCAAGGAAGAGAAGAAAAAATTGTTTAAGTAGGTGTTTGAGGAAAAATAAGTAGGGAAGAAAATGTGAAATGCGTAGATGTGCATGTGTAATACCCTAGTAGAGCCTGGAAATCAGAGCTGTCACACTACGGCTCCCCCAACTATGACTTTGCTCCAGCGATTAAGCTACGCTTGGCACTGGGGCAAGTGAGCTAGGAAAAATAAAAGAGTTCGTGTGAGGTACTGAGAAAAACCGTGCTATTCCTTGTTTAAAGAGAAAATACTTTTATTTTAAATGTACACAACTCTCAGATATAGAGTAATGTAGTGCAGCTTCCCTTTTAAAAAGTAAATTTAGAATATATTTTTTTTCGTGGAGGAACTACAATTGACCGATATAGAGGTGAACAAGGTGCTCTTTTCTGTTTGACATACATTACGTAACAGTTTACTCAGGAGTCAGGTGGAAAACGAAAAAAAAGCTGAAAACGGCAACCTGCTGCTGCTGAGAGAGTCTCGGCGAGAAGAGGAATTTTCTTTTTTAAAAAAAGGAGAAGTGAACAGAGAGGGACCACTGTGAAGATCTCGCTCTCTTCAGGCTGCACAATGAGTTGGTGGGCTGAGAGGTTTAAAGGGCCCGAAAGGGTCTTCTGCCTGCTCCTCTTCATCTCTCTTCTACTCACCTTGGCCCATTCCAGCAGCCCACGACAGGTTAGTCCATTTTTCTCTTCTGAAGTAGTCGTAGATACGAGGATGCGTGCACGGGTAAAGAAAGAAGCGATAAGTATTTGTACTGGCTATTAAACGCTGGAGAGTTTATTATTATGGGCAAACATGAAGACAAGCCACACAGGTGCATACTCACACATGTAATTACCTGTGATGTATATCCAATCGCTTCCTTAGCAGGAGCTGCCAGGCATACCCCAAAAAATTTTCAGTGCGTATCATCGTCCCATGCACTAAAAAAATTATTATTTCCCTTAAAAACATAATTTCGATTCTGAATGAGATGATGTAAGCCGTTTTGCTTCTACTACAGTGGGTAATGGTAATATCTTTTGATGATCTCCAAGAAAGTTATTAATATTACCCACATCACATCTTATATAGCAGTACACAAGCGTCCTGTAAACAACTCGAGAAACATCTCATCTCTCTCGCCCTCTGTTTCTTCTTGAGAAACGAAAAAAAAGTTCAAGAACTCTTTTTTTTCTCTATCCAGAGATAGGGAGAGCAAGGTAAGGTCAGAAGACTGAGAGGGAGAGCGAGACGGAACGAATTGCCAGCTATTTCTTAATGCTAGATTTGGTATGAAAATAAAAAAAGGAATTATTTAGCTTTGTGGAGAACTGGGAAGCGTTCAATTTCTAAAACACAAATTTTTTTATGTATTCATGTATGCAGACCCGGCACTGCTAATAATAGATAGGGATAACAGAGATAACAATACGAGTAGGTATTGGGATAGGAGTGTGTGAAGAGAAGAGAGTGGGTAGTGTGCAAACACGAGAAAAAAATGAAAATGTATGAATGCCTCACCAGTCACTACTCACTACTCGTGTAGGTAAATGTGGCAATAAGCAATCGAAAGAAGGGAGAAGGTTATTATGTGACTACACTCATTACCTTTTGTTAGTGAGCAAACACTTTTTTTCATTTTTTGTAAAGCAAAAAAAAAAAATTAAAAAACGGCAGTGCCAAATGAAAGCTGCAAGCACAGGCCAGCTAGAATTTTTATTACTGAAAGCTGCTCCGGAGACTTTGCCGTCGTCTGTCGTCCTCCTCCTCGCGAATTTTGAAAGTTGAATTTGACGACGACGATGCTGACGCTATAAAGAAGCTCATTAGCTATACTCCAGTACCAGTCTTCTCTTGTCTTGCGAAAAAAAAGAAAAATTATTAGTTTTAATCACTTCGCCGAAGTAATTTCTCGATGGTTTAATGATTTAAAAAAAGGAAGATATTTGCTGCTTCCTTTCCTCCTCCTACAGGATTTTTTTTTGCTGGAAGGTTGGTTGCAAAGGAAATGGGTACCCGCATAGCATTACACCTTGCTGTGACTGCTACTCCATTAAAAAATTAAGGAAGGGCTGAAGGCTAATGACGGACTGCGCTTAGAGCCAAGAAAAATCGAAAACTGCTTATCCCTTTTTTTCCTTTGCTCCCCACTAAGCCAGAAACATAAGACAAGTTGCTAAAAATCTATCTTTTTGTCTTCCCATCAAAAGTCACAGAATTATTAAAGGGGAAAAAATTCATTTTCACCATCCGACAGCCAAGCACCGAGTGGAAATGTCGATAAATCTACCTGGCCCGTTTTCTTTTCTAAAAACCTTTCTCAAGAAATGTGTCTTGAACGTTTTTTTCGTGATGGGATGATTGGGACGTGCCCTTTCTGACTCCTTCCGTATAAAACTCATCGCATCAGACATTAGGCTAATAGGCCAGTTTCTCCCCAGAATAGCAAAAGTCAAGTTAAAAAAATAGCTGGAATCCAGCCGTCAAGTCAGATTCCCTTCATCTCCATTCTCCGTCCCTCCTCTCCATTTTTCTCAGGTGTTTTGCATAGTCATCATTTTTGAATCATTCATATTATGCAGAGAGTTTAAAAAATCACTTTGTCCGCGGATGACTGACCATAAAACATGAATTGACTGTTTCGTCTCGCTAAATGCACTCTCCTATTGATTAGCATTTCTCTCTCTCTCCACTTTTTATGACCCTGCTCATTTCACAATCTGACGATGAGCGGAGTGATTGGGAATTTTTGGGAGTGAGATGAGCATTGCACTGCAACTTGCAGAACCAGACAAGAGATGAATTCAATGTCATGTTTGAAAGAAAACAGAAAGAGTGAAGCGTAGGAAGAAAAAACATTATTTTTCGTAGTCTCACCAAAATATTTTCAGTACAAATGCACCATTTTCGCTCTCTCAGTGCTGGAGAGATTGCATTTTTTCTTCATAAGTCAATTATCACAGAACACGAACGTTGGTCACTTCATTTCTCGAGTTGGAAAAGACAATGTCTCTTTTCTAACGAAAAAAAAAGTTTTCAGTCCTGTCACAGACGAGAAAAGTGAGTTGAAACAACGGCGCAACAATGCTAATAATAATATTGTTGTTGGGCTGCAAAAATGGGAAAATTAAACAGCAACCAACGCATGAAATGGGATGAACAAGTGCCTACAATTTACATTGTAAAAAAAGTGTCGGCTAAAAAAGTTTTTTTTATTTTTTTTCTCGCTGTCTGTCTCGCCTCGACATGAGTGAACCAAGTGCAGACACATGTTTATGCATGTAAGACAAATGAAATGGAAAAAAAATATATTCATAGATTCCGAGAAGGAGCAGGCGTCAAGTGGGCATCATCACAAAAATTTTAGTGTCATCCCACCGATTACTTATCTCACTCCCATAATATCATTTTGCTTTTCCCTTTTCTTGTTTTTTTGGCAGGGAAGACGAGGAAAGCTCATAAAAAGTGAGCTTCCCCACACGGGGCTTAATGACTCTGTTTTAATTTAGTTGTTCCACTTAATTTCCTTAAAATGCTGGAGTATGCTTAGTGAAAATGAATGCGTTTTACGCGTTTTTTGACACTCCATTTACTCTCCTCTTGTATTAAAATGTTTTGATGTTTGGATGCGTTTAATGGACTAAAGGAGTGAAAAAAAAATTAGTTGCCATAAAATCGGGATGTCATGCCCTCACACCTTTTCATGCGAACTTTTGCGAAAAAATGCGTAAAGTACGCATTTAATTCATTCTTTATCACTCTATCAAACCAAGCCCCGTTTTGACAGGAAAAATTTGTACTAGCCGGGCAGGAGAATATAAACGTCCAGAGATTTCACACGAAAAAGGCGTCTGTGTTGAATGAGCTAATTCAGTGAAAGACATATGAGGCAGACTTCACCACAAAATTCAAGAATTCTTCTCAACTCCACAGAAAAAAAGGAGGTCGCATGCAAGAATATACTTTCAAGGAGGGCATATTTCCTGATCTCTTCACTCCTCACAGCTCCAATCTCCAATCTTCCAGTGCCATTTTCCTTTTGTCCGGCAAACTCCCAGCAGCTATCACTGTCATTCAAATGAGCAGTGCCAAAACCAAAGAGTGAGTGCCGTGTGCTGTAGTATAGTAGCCCATTTGCGAAAACTTTTTGCATCACTCTTCTCTGAGAAAAAAGTTTCTCAGTTTTGTGCACAGAAATGGCTGTCATGATGAAGACGGTTTTCTGGAGAGAGTGACATACGATGCTAGAGATGCGATGATGAATTCCCCCTCTCGGGAGAGCATTCCTCTCCTCTTCACACAGTTTTCATCCTTTTGTAAAACCTTGTTGAATGCTTTAATGGAGATGATCGTGCCATTTAGCACTTGCATTTTACTCTGTCACGTCACCATTCAACATCATCCTCTCGGCCACCACAACATCTTTTCATAGCTGGAATCAAAAGGAGAAAAAAAAGTTTCTGGTCTACTTCTCGAGAATCTGTTTTTTATGTTGTCTGCTCGAATAAAAGGGACTCTTCTCCGCTGAAATGTATTTTTCCACACAAATCAGTCATCACAACAGCTCTAATTATTTGATGCTCTAATTTGCGGTTCCTTTCGCCCCACAGTGTACTAAATACCTTTTTTTTTCTCTTCCGTCTTTTTATTCTCCATCATCGCAGCCTTGGAAAAGCCGTTCTTTTTCGTTTGGATGAAACACGCAATGGGCCTTTCGCTCTTTGCCTCTAAACTGCATTCAAAATATTTTTTCTTCTTAAGAAACTGTCCATCACTGTAAAGACATGGCGAGGTGCCACACAGCTCTAATTACATACCACATCACAACTCCAAAAGCTCTGTCTGCGTGGCTTTTTGCGAACGGTTATGAACTGTTTTTTTTCTCCCTCTGTTTGCTGTATCGATTACGCAAATTGCATTCTCGCTTTGGAATCCACCTCCCCCTCCTGCCCCTAACCTAGTGAGTGACTGCCGCAGAGCGCCTTTTTTTCTGTTTACTGCGTGCCTCTCTGCATTAATAGTGAGGAGAGCTTTTATTCCGTTGCTTCTTTTCGAACGTGCCATTATGTAATCTGATATCACGTCATCTAGTATAGACTGTAGACCTGTGCTAAAAAAAAATTAGTTTCTGTGTTGTCGCCTTCTTTTCATGGTGAATATCTGCGAAAAAAAGTAATTACTTGTCTGCAGTCTACTTCTACACAGAAGGAATAATTCAATCTTTCTGCAATTATCGCATTTTATGGGGACGCATGCGCCATTAATAGACTGATGTGAGTTAGCTACGGCTGCGACTTCGATTACACCGCGCCAACTGTAACTAAACGGCACATCTGCTCGTATCATCTCTCACAGAGCTGCATTTTGCTAAAAAAATATATGATTCTCCTTTCATTTCAGCGTAGCATCTAAACGATCCCTCATTATAAAGTGTTTGATTGCAAGTAAAAGGAATCTGACAAATATGGATGTTTACAATCAGCATAAACACCTCCAAAACGGGATAGCCACCAACCCCTAATGACCAGTGTACCTGAATCTGAATGCGTGTGCAAAATAGCGCTCAAATCAGTATCGAATTGCAGCGGATGCTATGAGCACTGAGAGCTCACTGAAAACCGGCCATATAGCGTAGTTTTTATCCCTCCGTGGATAAAAATGAGTGATTGGAAAATCATAAAAAGAGATTGAGTCGTCCTCCCCCAGAATTTAATGAAGGACTATAAAGATAGCTTCTCCTTCTAATGACTAAGATAAGCATGTTGTGGGGCTTTTTCGAGTGCGGTTAGTAGAATCCATAAAAAATGTGCGTAAGGATAAGATAAAAGGGAAATGAGTGAGTTTATATTGGTTTATTAAGCTGAACAAGTGCAGAGCAGGTAAAAAGGGAAAAAAGTGGGGCTGGGAAGGAGGAATACTTACATTTTTCAATTCCACCTTCCTTCTCCTTCTTACAAGAAATAATTTTTTTTGCTTCCCCGGTGGAATTGGAAACAGCTCGTTGTTGACACTGCTGACATAAGCACTAAGTTTCTGCAACCACACCAACATCCAAACCAACTTTCCGTTTCCTTCACAGCCAAAAACTCCTCTCTCGCCCATTTTTACGGCTTCTTCATCTTTTTCATTATGAACTCGTATACAAATACAAACAAACAAGGGATATTACTTACCACACACCGTTCTCATTTGTAGGTAAAGAAAAAAAACTACTTTTCCGCTTACTTACACAATTTCTCCTTTTTCCTCTTGTTCACTCCTCATTGCAGAAGAGCCTTCCTGAAAAAACAGCGTATTTGTAAAAGTATGGCACAACGCTTTTGCTGTGTGCATAGCTCCTCTCTGTTCACACATTTCAATCTTTCAATCTTATTTTCTGATGCAAAGACACCAGCCACTAGTTCCACACACGTAGCAGGTTAGCTTTTTTTAGCTGTCTCTCTCCCGATGAGACAGATATTTATGTACCTCCTTCAATTTCAAATTTTGAAGACGATAAAAGGTAAATATATTTGTCCAAGAGGTTTTTTTTTCTTCCCTCTTCTCTTAAATACGCTTCTCAAACAGCGGTGGAAGTAGCAGCAAAAAATATATATAGTAAAGAGGGTATAAACGTTTTTATGCAATAACTGCAGCTCTTGCTCTTCTGTGAGCTCTGACTTTGTTGGGAAAATATAAAAAAAATTAAAGGAATCTGAAGCTTTTCTTTCAGCGACCATCACCATCAGCAGCAGTCAGCATAGCTTTTTTTCCATTTTACCTTCTCTCACTCTTCTGCCTGTTTTTATTGCTGGCAGGGAAAAACATGCATAAACCACTCCGTCTTCTTCTTGTCAGGATAATTTCTTTTCTTGCCTCGTTCTCTTGCACTTTCCATATATGGACTGCTTTTATATGAGGAGAAGACACATACGTACATCCATTCACGCATGGAAATCATTTGCCACACGGACAGCCTCAGATTTCTGGTCATTGCACACATCTTCCCATCTCAAAGGATGACCGAGACCGAGCTTTAGTCCCCGCTCTTGTGAGTTGACTATCAAATTGATACGCATCCCAGTCATTTAGCTGGTGGCGGAGGAGAAACTTGGTTTTTAAATGCATATCATCAATCCAGATTAATAATAATAATATTCCGCTCGCATTTTCCTAGCGGTAGTTGCTCCTAATAACCGAGGGAAGCTGAAAAAGATTATATATTTTTCGTAAAGAGTAAATTAGGTTCACGTTTAGGAGATAGCTGCAGAGCGAAATATGTAACGTTGATGGCAGCCATGTGTGCTCTCTTCCTTTTCTCTGTCTTGTTGTAACAGTTAAAAAGGAAAATATAACGACGGAATTTGATAGGTAAATTGATGAGATTTGAGCAGGAAAAAAAATCGGTAACAACGTGGCTTGCTCTTGCTGCTGTACAAGCGTTTGCTAAGGCTGTTGTGCTCGGATTATCAAGGAAGATGATCTTGGCAAAAAGCAAATTTTCCTTGTGCATTTAACGCAATCGTTGATTGATGCAAATCTAATCTTTCGCGGAGCTGCTATAGCTGCTGCTACACAGCTCACTGATTGAGCGTAATTATTCCACGATCAGTTCACAAGATCTCGTCATCTGTTAGCAATTCGTGAGCTATCATCATCATTATCCCGATCAAGCGGGAAGCTAAAAGTTTAAGCTGTACGAGAGGGACGTGATGTGGATGGCCCATTCATTTATATTAATTCCATGTAAAAAAAAGGGAGAATGATGATGATGAGGATGTAATAAAATCGTATCAGATCTTATGATTTCTTGCTCTGATAGAGGAAGAAATTACCTCTCCATTTCTCACACCTTTTTACGGCAGAGTCCGTCTCTGCCCTTTGTGGAAGCAATAAAGTAAATTTGCTCGAGTACGAGTGCAAACCACACGTTTATCTCTAAAATGCTTTTCGATAAGGGAACGTATTAGCACTGTCGTAAAATAAAACAGATGCAATCATGACGCTTTTACCGACTACCAACTTTCCTGTTTCATCCAGCTAAATCAACTGGGACAGGTTATTAGCAACTAATACCAAAATAATTGAAGTGGGCAGGGGTAGCAGCAGCAGCAGAACAAGGCAAATCAGGTGTAATAAAATGAGAGTAAAAATGGGAAACTTGATCTGTCAATTAAGTTTTGTCCAGTCTTTTATCTTCACCATTCTGAATTAAGGACATGGACAGGTGGAAATCTTCAATTAAAAATGAATATCAAACCATCTAAAAATTAGAATCCCCAACCACTTTCCTTTTTACCTATTTTTCTTTTATCTGATATTAAATTGTAGAATATAGTTTTTAAAATAATTTTTAAATGACGCCTAAACTTAGCACATAATGCTGATATCATACTTTTCAAGAAATCATGGCACACGCTTATGCTGATTTTCTATTGCAGTTTTTATCCACTCTGTTTCCACAGGTGTCTCATCTCTGCTGATGAGACAATCACGATCACATCACGCGTAAATATTTTACGCATGATAATCATCCACCTACGCACGCTCTCTCCTCACATGATGAAATCATGCATTAGCTTGGACTCAATTCCATTTTCACTTACCATTTACTGACTCATCCCACTTACTTCCCTCAAGAAAAGTTTAGGTACAAAAAATACGTGATCAACCTATGATTGTGAGCACAAATAGAAAATGAATGGAAATTTACATCCTGCAATTACTTAAGCATAATTTTATTTTGGCTAAGCACTCGATTGGAACAATAAAGTCAGAAAATGATGATTTAATCATAACTTCATTCACCAATTTTCGTAAAGTGCTTCCTCCTGCACTTTTGATTTATACGAGCTATCAAAATCATCCAGCGAGAGGAAATCCCTCTACTGCTACTCTCCAGCTGTAATAAAAACTCTGCAAAAAGTTTATTCTCAAATGGCTGAGATAAGAAATGAGCCGTTCCCTTTTAAAAAATTGATCTATTGTTTGGTGCAACGTAACCTTACAATTATGGCGATTTTTATGGTCACTCTTATTAGTTCACTGCTGGGTATTTACCTATTTGGAAAAGTAAACAAATGAGCATTCATAAAACTGATGAGAGTGAGAGAGGGAGAAAAGATACATTTTTTTATTTTCATTATCATTGAGCAGTTTGTTGCTCTCTCGTCTGCTCTTCTCTCTCTGTGTAGAAAGGGCATGATTCAGTGATTCAAAAATTTTCAAGGCAAAGGCTAAAAAGGTCAGAGATAAAAACGAGTGCATTTTCTTGATTAGCCTTATAAAATAGCGATAGTCAGTCACTCGTGAATTGACTGCCACTTTGAATGAAGGAAAGAGGAGATTTCTACTCGTGATATCTGTAGTCCTGGACAGAAACAAATATATGCTGAGAGCGTCAGGCTTCCATCGCCCAACTAGGAAATGACTGCGTAAACTGATACATCCTTCTTCAACGCTCTGATTTTGGGAGCAGCGCAGTTTATTGATCTGCGCTCCTCTCCTCCTGTGTACACTTAAAAGCTTCCTGTTCCTGTCCTCTGTATCCGCACTTTATTAAGCTATTATTGATACGATATCGGTTTTTGATTGCCACTGCCAGAAAGCAAACTTGAGTCGAAAGCGGAGTATCAAATTTCCTTTAAAAACTAGAATCCTATCCGAGCAGCTTCAGTGAGTCGTAAAAAAAATCTTGGAAAGAGTATCGAGTGGAGGGAGGAGGAAGAGAAGGAGGTAAAGATATTTTAAAAAAGAGTGTAGTGGGGCTTGTCGAAGGATCTTTGGCGTAATCTCTGTAAACAAAGCGTATTTACATATCTATCAAATTAAATCCATAAAATGAGACTGATATTGCCTGTTTATTTTTTCATCGAACACCAAATGCAAACCATGTAGAAAAAAAATAATGCAAAAAAGTGGCTGTGAAGGAGTGTCGAAAGTCGAAGGCATATTATGCAAGATAAGGTGTGAGATTGCGGGCCGTCACCTTCTAAAAATACGAGCCATCAGTGGATGAATTAAGTGCTGCTGCATTTCATTCACTCACCGCAAAATTTACGGCTGCACAAACTAGGATACGAAAGGAAAAAAAATGTGGCCTTGTCTTTGAGAGCGCAGTAAAGAATAGCTCGGAGTGTAATAATAATAATATGCTGAATCAAAGAATACAATTTTGTTTTCTGAGATATTTCATCGTTTCGCTTCACGCTCGCTTTGTTTACTCTGAAAGCAGAGCGAGGCGAGCGGAGCACGTTTCCTGATTGATCACTGTTGATTGGAATTTTTTCCATGGCTTTTGTCTCCGTGTATCCTGCACGGTTGCATTTTGGCATTCTTCTGTGGAGAGAAGAAAAAGAGCTAGTTGACACGCAATTAGTGAGGCAGATTTGTGTGTCGACATGGACCAGAAGAGGTCTCAAGGTCTTTTCTCCAACTACTAACTACTAATCCGTGGTTAATCTCCCGATGCTGACTGACGACACTAAGGGAAGAAAGAGCGGGGAAAATGGAGATAAGCTCTTGTTCTGGTTCAAATAACAAGATAAGCTACATGGAGACAGGAACTACTGCGAGAATGTCGGGTTGTCTTTGAGCTGACGTGCTAAGTCCAGATCAAGTGAACACACGTATTCAAGTCAAAGCTTGCTCACAGGCCATCATCTCTCTCTCTCATTTTGTCTGACCTTCACGGGTCACCTCACCCCTCCAGCAGTGAAAAAATCGACGTTTCAAGTGTAAACACTTCACCTACTATATTGCATATCTTATTTCTACGCTGAAGGGGTACGGTTATACTAAGCTCTTGGTTTTGATTTAATTAGTGGAACCGTCCAATGAATCATATTATCAGTATGCGGCTTGCAGCCAGAGTGAGAGTGACAGTTGAGAGCTTTCACTTGTACCCCTCCCCAGCGCCACCCTTCCAAATGTGGTTAGCACCAATTAAAAGTGACATTTGTCCCACGTTTTTATGGAGAATCCGCGTCTTGTCACTTTCACATTTGGTCACATCACTCCAAGGCCTAAATGCAATTTGACAGGGGCTGCTCCTCAAAAATGGAGCACGAAGGCTAAAGCAATCTTCCCTTTTTTCAACTCTGCGCAAAGCTTATATTCTCTCCCATTTTTATCAACACTTCCCCATTCTCCGTGCTCATTACGCAATACGAAACGCAAAAATATGCACTTTTCAGTTCTCAACTTCTCCATTCTGGGCTCCAGTACCCAACATACATATCATTAAAATGTTGGCATAACTAAATGGCGGAGCGTGAGAGAGTGACTCCAACTGCTGCCGCCGAGAAGCTCTATCCTCTCACCCAGATATTTCTTTTTAGGACTTAAAAGGATATTTTTCTCTTCCTTCCAACAAAACACTAAACACTCAGAGTTGGATTAGCATTTCCTTTTTTTCAAATGCACAACATTCGTAATTACATTCGTAATTCATCGTGAACACTTCTGCCGTTAAATATGCATCTGAGACAGGTTCAGCTCTATAAATTTACGATTGCCTCCCTCCCCGTTACTCGAAAAGTAAGTGTGCTTTTTTGTGGAACCTGAGAAGCAAAAAAATAGAGAAATGGAATGAGTGTGCATTTCTTCTTCTTCCAGGATTTTTTTCTTTTTTTTCACCCTTACCATAACACGGAGTTGATATACGCGCTATTTGTAAAAAAAAATTCAATCCAGTTTTTTCCTATTTGCCCAGTCTAAAAATGTGGGCTTCGAAAAGCACACTCTTTGACAGCTCAAGAGAGAGACAAACACCTAGCCCATTTCGCTTGCATGTTTTCTCAAGAAAAGCCCGAGTTTTTGTTGGATCCGCTTTTTCTGGCGAAGGAGTTAAGACATGAGCGAAGAGACGAGGCTGTGTAGCTGCTTTGCTTCTATTTTTTGTGCTGTTTGGCACAGTCTGCAGAGTGGCTGAAATTAAGAGGAAAACTGATTCATAAAAATTGGCTGATTTATTGAAAGCCACACAATTAGGGAAAGGGTATGTTGGGGAGAAAAAAAGAGATAAAAGTCATGCTGCTTTCAGCCGTAACAAAGTATGACATGAGGGGAGAGCAAGTTTTGCTGGAAAAATGCGGGAGCTCTCCGAAAAAAAATGTATTTTCATGGTTGTCTCCTCTTACTCCATGTTTACAGCATTTAAAAATGAGTTTTTTGTCATGATTGTGCACTACGGTGACATCCTCTCTTTTCCTGAGGATGAGCAAGTAATAATAACAGTCATAGGAGTGCTCTATCGCATGACTTCTATCCAATGAAAAAACATTTAGCTTTGGAATGTCTAGAAATCTGCGAGTTTACAATATAGATCAATAAGGAAATGGAAACAGTTTCCAAAATATATATTCCCACTGGTGCATTAGAATAGAAATGGGAGCATTTTGAGAGCAGTTATCAACTGTTTTTTTATTTACTCATCGTTTTACAATAACCATGCGTTTGGAAAGTTTGGGAAGACTCACGAAAATTTCACATTTCTCACTGAATTTCATCATCAATGAAACCCTATCTTGAGCTGAGTGAGTAAAAAAATCAAACAAGTAGCTTCAGATTGTTGTTTAGGCTTGGAGCAACTCCGGAAACACCCACTCACTGCAGCACTCCCTTCCATATTATTTCCACACTCTGGAAGATAATTCCAAAGAAAGTTTTTAGCTCATAAAGAGAGATCACATCATCATCACAAAAAATATAAAGTGATGATGAATGTGCAAAACGTATTGAGATGTGGATGGAAGTACATTTTTACAGCTGTGTACACTTATCGTTCGCGTATCTCATTAAAACAGGAAATTGATATCATTGATATATTTTTGGTAGGGAGAATGGGCTTTTGTGGGAAAGGAAAAAAAATACATTTTCTGACAGAGACAGACTACTCGTTTTTGCAGTGGCAGCTTTTCGTGGATTATTTAGACCACACAGCGTGA
The DNA here is from genome assembly GCA_027744115.1 of Acrocyrtus sp. NNG-2020. Lineage (NCBI taxonomy): Eukaryota > Metazoa > Arthropoda > Collembola > Entomobryomorpha > Entomobryidae > Acrocyrtus > Acrocyrtus sp. NNG-2020. The sequence continues at coordinate 21,012 of JAHZND010001077.1, forward strand.
CTCCTCACGATAATGACTCTTGTGTCATCTTTTGAAATATGATTAAAGAAGGAGCAATTAAGACTCTGCTCTGGTGAGTGTTGAGAGTTGAGAGCTGAGAAAAGTTTTTGCACTTGGCTTGGCTTGGGTTGGCTCTCCCGATGAAAATGTTATTTGCTCTATGCACTGCAGCGGAAGTAGGAATTCTGTTGGGGATCATCACGCTTTTCATCCGAGGCAGTGGCTCTCGATTTTTTGTGGGGAAACCTTGACACGTATATAATTATTGGGATGATGATAATGACGATGATGGTGATGGCTGTGTAGTTGTCTGGTGAGTGATGGAAAGGACGTTAAGTTGGTCATGTCGTGTCTGTCAAATTTATGCAGGAGTGCAGTAGCTAAAGACAGCTGAGGAAGTAAACCGCTTGCAAATTTTTGCGTTAGCAAACCGGGAGGGTGGAACTTGGGAATAACTTATTACTCTACCACAGTAATTATCCACATTATTTGCATGTGATTATATTGGATGATTAAGGAGAAGGGGAAATGCGAGGTTTCTTTAACCTGATTGAGAGGTCAAGCAATAGGTAAAAAAATTAAGATGAAAAAAAATAATATTTGAATAGCGGACATTTACAGCAGGTTTCCACCTTGCTCAAGCTAAGCTTGCGCTTCATTTCTTTTTTGGCATTTCAAACGAAATACCTGTTTGCAAATAATAGCTATTCTCTATTACAACCTTAACAATAGTTTACTGCCAATAACCTGAGAGTCAAAAAAGTGAGTTTGACAAATCCAGAAAATTTTCTCTAGACATTTATGTCCATAACCAGGCTCATCTACCATCTACCATCCCTCAAAAAAAATTCCGTTTAGCATCCACCCCCGCACTCAAAAACTTGCACATTGTCACATTTTGCATATTATCGCGGAGCGAGATCTTTACCAAAAAATATATAAAAAAAGATATATAGGCAATAAAAAAGTACGTGAACGGAGAAGAGCGGAGAGAGAGTGCTAAAAAAATCCTGCACTCTTTGGAGAAGGTACACGGGGGTGACGTAAGACAGAAATGAGATGCATTGCACTCTCCCCATACAAGACGAAACGTCACCTGATAACATTCATAGTTCATTTAACTCCTCGTAATAATTCGCTGAATTTGGGAATGGAGAGACAAGGTGCTTACAAGCTCATCGGACGGCAAAGAATAAACTGCAAAAAAACGAGTCTTTTTTTTCTTCTCTCCCTTCTGACCAGAAGTGGTAGCCAGGCCAGGGCAAGGTGAGCTGACTGAGAGAGAGATAGGTACGGCACAATCATTAATTTCGCAGACATCCATTCCAAGCCTTCTTCTGAGAGGGAGACAGACGCAGTGTCTGGCCAAAGCTTAAAAATCTGCAATCGAGTCATGAGAAAAGTGGATGCACCCAGAAAAAAATCAGCTACCCTTTCACAAGCCCACCACCAAGTCATAAGTTACAGCAGGTCTTGCTCAGCCAGCTTCCCTATCTGCTCATCTTCGGTAACACACCACTGTAATCATCAAATCATCGTCGTTATTACAGCTACCCTTTCACAAGCTCACCACCAAGTCATAAGTTACAGCAGGTCTTGCTCAGCCAGCTTCCCTATCTGCTCATCTTCGGTAACACACCACTGTAATCATCAAATCATCGTCGTTATTACACTAAGAGCGTGGAAGGATTTGAAAGGGCAACAAATAATTGGCTTTGCTGAGCGGCACTTTATGTAATGAAATCAATCCGAGCGCTGTACAACACAAGCCCTTCATCTTCTTCAGGAGGGTTGGCAACACTGTCTCATAAAACTATCCTCTTGTCTCTATAAATACTTAAATTGCCCGTTCGCGAAAAAAAAACATCTTCCTGACTTGGTGTAGCAGCGCAGAAAAAAAACGTGCAATTTGCTATTTATGCACGCTTGGAAAATGGTTGATTGGCCTCTACTTCATTTTCATTGTCCCAGAAAAAACAATATATGCCCATCTTTCACTCTCACTCTCCCAGCTCAGTTCAGCTCAATTTTTATCAATTTTTTTCTCTTCTCCTTTTGATTGCCAAATTGCTATCGCCGTCGTATTCAATTAAAGAACAGCTGGCCCATTAGACGTTGGGGCTGGACATGTTGCCCTGCTAAATGAGGGAAGCTGATGAATGCTATGAAGAGTGCGCACACTCGATGATTAACCTTGCCATGTTTTGGCAAAGATTAGAGAAGCGCCTGATTATTATTATTTTTGATTGTACCAATAGCCATATTCAGTACTCTAAACCCAATCCAATGTAGATTTTCAGTACCTGCGGATCCCATGAATTTTCTGTGCGGAATCTATCGCTGAAACGCAGCCACCCCTTCAACACCCATGCCATATTTACTTGAAGATACAATTTTATATTCATCAGCACATCACTCACAACACGAAACAAAGTCGTTTTAATGATTAACCTTGCCATGTTTTGGCAAAGATTAGAGAAGCGCCTGATTATTATTATTTTTGATTGTACCAATAGCCATATTCAGTACCCTAAACCCAATCCAATGTAGATTTTCAGTACCTGCGGATCCCATGTTCTGTGCGGAATCTATCGCTGAAACGCAGCCACCCCTCCAACACCCATGCCATATTTACTTGAAGATACAATTTTATATTCATCAGCACATCACTCACAACACGAAACAAAGTCGTTTTCATTACTCCTCTCTGACAGGAGTGCTCGCGCTCTGTGCAGATGTAAATTGGTTTTTTGTTTTGTGTGAATTCTTTACTAAATGGGATCTTTCATCACCCGATATTTCATTTGGGACCCCTCCTGTTCCTAGCGAGTGCTGTTTAAATGCGATATCATGAGCAAGTCAGATTCAATTCAGCAATTGAAGCTCAAGCTCAACTACATATGTGCGCCCAGCGATAATGATGACGTGAGTGAGGGATGTGTGGTGTGGCTGGTGATGAGAAGTGAGTGAGTGCCAAAAGGTCCAAGATCCTATTATAATTTCACCCATAAATAACTGCCTATGTACGGGATCTAAAATAATAGTGAAATAAATGCAGGTATTTTTGTTGGCTAGCGAAGAACATTTTTTTTGTAGTTTCTCATATCTCTGCAGCCTCATGCATACATGAGCACAACCATTTTGCTAACAAGCTCATGCTAGGATAGCTGTACATTATTATATTGGTCGTAACCTGTAACAAAATATGTTTCCGATTTGATATGATATGATCATCATCATATTTGTAATGAAATGAAAAAAAAATATAAAGTCTAGTCAAAGAAATAATTTTTTTTGTCTTGTAACAAGCGCTTGTTACAAGACAAAAAAAATTATTGCTTGCAAGCAGAGAGAGAGATAGCGAGAGAAGAAGAACCTGATCTTTCGAAGAGAAATGGGATGATGACATAATCATAAAAACATTGTTGCAGTTTGTACTCCTGCACGAATAAGGACTGTTCTGATTTAATTCAATGCAATTTAACTACAATTTCAAAGGTTGTGCTTGTTGATGTTGACTCATGCAGCATATCATTCATCTGGCATAATAAGTATATGCAATCGCTATATTCGTTCTCAGCGCTGTAAAAATGTCTTTCGGTCCGTCATGTCATGCATTTACACAGCTGGCTGTGTACCCAGAATAAAAAACGGAGAGGAAAAAAAATAAAAATTGTGGTAATGAACCGATGTCATTTCTGAAAATGCATGATTTACCTTGGATATTACTGTCAGATAATGGAGGGAGATGGGAGGGAATAGGTTCGTAAACAAGAGCTGCAGAGTCCCTGGTATGCACATAAAAGGGGATTAGCATGAAGGAGCATATTATGTCATTTTCAAACAGTTCTCATCTTCTCCGTCTCATGAATGAGAATGAGCGAGGAGAAAAAAAACTCGCCGCTACACACACTCTTCTCGTGGCTCCGTACACTCAGCCGGAGAGGGCAATTTCTTTAGAATGCGAATAATAATAAACGAATTGTTTACGAGAGAGGGTAAATATAGGCGTCTCGTCTGTTCACCTCCTTCTACATCTTTTTTTTCCGTAATGAATTCCAAAAGGGTCAGCTCCTCTCTGTGTGTGCAACGGTGCAGTCAGCTCATGCCTAGTCAACCAGCCATAAAAAAATATTATTTTCTCTTTAATATGCAATACACGATAGTTAAGTTAGCAATGACATAACCCAGCGCCAGGAGCATAGCGCTGCATCCACCAGAGTGATTAACGAATATGTTCCGCACATAATAATACCTCTGCTATTAAGTTAACAGGATCGCACATCGCACATCGCACTACTACTCCGCTCATCAGAGGTACTACTATTTTCGCAAAGCTTCCTATTTTCCAGGGTGCGGAACCCACCCTACTTTTTTTAGCCGAGCTTTTTTTGCAAGGTTATTTTTACGACAGGTGAGAGTCTACACCCAAACACACGTTCTTAATTTTTTTGGTGTGAAAACTCATGCCTAGTCAACCAGCCATAAAAAAATATTATTTTCTCTTTAATATGCAATACACGATAGTTAAGTTAGCAATGACATAACCCAGCGCCAGGAGCATAGCGCTGCACCCACCAGAGTGATTAACGAATATGTTCCGCACATAATAATACCTCCGCTATTAAGTTAACAGGATCGCACATCGCACTACTGCTCCGCTCATCAGAGGTACTACTAATATTCGCAAAAAGCTTCCCATATTTCCAGGGTGCGGAACCCACCCAACTTTTTTTAGCCGAGCTTTTTTTTGCAAGGTTATTTTTACGACAGGTGAGAGTCTACACCCAAACACACGTTCTTAATTTTTTTTGGTGTGAAATCCATCGCCAATGTTTGCTCGGTGTGATCTGCTGTGACATTCAGAGGAAAACCAGCCGCCACGCTAAAGTGACGAGACGTCAGCAAATTATTTCTAGTATTTTTTTTCTCACAGACAGCCAAACGCCACGCATGTGACACACTCAAATACGCAAAATACCTTGCGTCAATGTACCGTTCTCACTAGAACATAGAGCACACTCTTTATCTTACCTAAAAAAATTGTTCATTCATGGGAAGACACTTTGGCATCAGGTTTTTATTGCAATCATCCGTCACTATCTACACCGCTCCTCTTCCACAACCTGTGCAGTTATCTCCTTTTTACGATCTGATACGAAAGAATTTCAGACTTTTTTTTATTGGAACGCACATGATGCTCTTGTACCTTTTTGTCTGTGTTTGCAGTAGTTGTCTGGTGACGACTTAAAATTACGAGGATGCACTTTTCAAAGCCATACCAAAGCAAAAAAAAAGTTTTGTAAAAGTCCATTGTCTTATTTGGTCAATGGGCACGGCTGTGCTGAGATACAGACGGCGGAGGACACTTTTTTGATTTACTGATCCATCTCGTAACTCTACACTCTATTTTCTGCGTGAATGAATGGGCTCCCTTTAAAAAATTTTTATTTGCTTTTCAGCAACCATTTTGTTATGCGCCGTGCCTAAGCAAACCTTTTCCAAATTAGCTGTGTTCCGAATTTGGAGGCAATCGCTTGTCCCTCTCTTGCACAGGGCATTGTTGTGGAATGCTATAGCTGTGAAACTTCGAAATAATAATAATGATAATGGCGCAGCTACAGGTAGCAATATTATAAATGGCCTGTTTTATGCACTGCTCCTGTCCACTTTTAAGGTAAATTAGACAACGTGCCTGCTGTGCGTACAGCACGCACTCCACAATGGCGAGGAAAAGTTGATAATGCCATGCAAAATGGGTCTCACAGCACCAACTATAATAATAATGTAAACAGGGGAATTAAATTCACTTGAAAAACAAATTTTTTAAGTAGTCATAATTCATGTAAAATGTGTCTGCGCTGGGGCGAGTATGGCGAAATGGGGAGATTATCGTTGGTGGCATCATCCGTCTTGTACACTCCGTGTGGGACATTGATCTTCCAACTCGCTACGCAAGATTAAAGCCAAAAACTCGTGTAATGGTCAAGATGATAGATGTAATGCCCTGCATTTCCTCAATTTCCTTCTATTTACAATTCACACTCAGTTTTTACGCGCATTAGCATTTAGCAAGTGAGGGGGAGGAGAAGAAGAATCGAGGCTTCCCCACATCTTTCACTGTGGCGTCTTTCCATCTGCCATCGAAGAGAGAGTGGGTGCACTTACGCATAAAAAATGTGCTCTAGTCATCATCTCAACAGAGTCGAAAATATTGATCTCGGAGCATAGCGCAATATATATTTTTATGGGGAATCATTACAAACGGTTAATCTGCATTACAAATGGAGTGGAGTTGTAAGTTTTTGTAGCGAGGGGGCTCGTAGTAACAGATACATCTAGAGCGAGGGCAATAATTGTCAGAGAAGGATTTCTGGGAGAAAAAACGTCTCGCTCTGTTTACGACTTCTGTTTACACTTCCCCACACCACTCTCGCTGCGCGAAACATCAGAGAAAAACCAAAATCCAAATCCATTCATCTTACTTTTCCAAATGCCGTGGATATGTGGATCGCGGATCTCCCTGTTATACTGCTCCAATGTGGAAAACTGTTCGCCGGAGTAAAAAAAAACGCGCTGCCGCTGCCTCTCCGCATTAAAATCGCTCATCGCGCCGTTTTTAACGAATCCACGAATAAAAGAGCCATTCCAGATTAATGGTAGAGCGCAGATATGCATACAAACGTGCAGAGATGTGTGAAGCTTTAAGTGACCACATACGATGTAGAGACTTGATCAGCCCTTTGCCGTCCACAGTCATCCCTTCCTCAAGCAAAGCGCCAGTAAATTTCCCAGTGGGAAGGGAGTATGTTTGTTTCTCAAAGAAGAGCTCACGGGCGATGGAACCAGCGATATACGTAAACTCCGCTGCACTTCGGAACACGGCTTAAGTTACATTTACATCCATTGAGTGAGTGAGTGCGCTCATTATTTATCTGGAGAAGTAGGAGACAAAAAAGGAGAGGGAGAGAGGATGGCTCACAATAACA
>JAHZND010001078.1:0-17591 GCA_027744115.1 Acrocyrtus sp. NNG-2020
CTCGCCTCTTTTCCCCCTTCTCCTTTTTTCCCTCCTTATCATAACATATCCCAGTAATTCCGGAGCGATCACCACCACCACCAAAAAACTATCCTTTTTCTCGTGTGACAAGGACAAGTGAATAAAGTAGGACTAGAGGAGACTATTCAAATTCCCAAACTTTTCTCATGAGAAAAGACTAAGAGAACGTGAAGGGAAGAAGGCACAGGGATGAGTACGTACATCATCTTCATCATAATAAATAGCACTCCAGCCCCCAATATACTCTTTTTTTCTGGATATTATCCACACCAAAAGACATATCAATTCCAAGTGATGCTTCCAGAACACTGGAAAAACTATATCGGCCTAAGCTACTTTGCTAGACTTAAACTTGGAGGAAAAAAACTTTTCTATTTTTACTCCTCTCCCTTCGTCTCAGGGATACCAACACCAGCGCCACATTAAAGCCGAGATGCTGTTTTACGTGCGTGGTGTTGCAGGGAAAGAGCATCATCGCCGATCGCAGAAAAAAACTTTTCTTTTGGAGGAGAGTGGAAGTGCGACTTTTGTTGAGGGAAGCAAAGGGAGAAAGATATCAATTCAAATTTTTTTTATGTGCAAGATTCAGTTCATATTTTTGGGAAAGTGGTCCTTCCGGCAACTTTCTTTTTACACAAGCAAAAAATATATGAAATGATTCACAGGGGAAATAAAAACAACCCGGATGGAGGAGAGAAGAAGGAGTATCTGATGATGCTTAGCTTTTTGGTGGCGCGGTGTGTGTAGTGCTGGTGGACTTTTTTTTAGAAAAAATGTAGTTCACTTACTTCCTCATATTTTGCATATTTTTTTGTAGTCGGAAAAGGAAAAAATAGATATCTGGAAGGGAAACTGGAATATACAGGATGGGAAAGCCAAAAAGAGCCAAGTTTACTTTTGAGTGGGAGCATCTGGCTGAAAATGAGGTGCTTCCTGAAAAAAAAACTTTTCAACTTTCACTTCCAAAACAGCAAAACACACAGCCAGCAACAGTAACAGACCTCCGCTTTGGTTTTTTCTACCAGAAATATAAATGTCTTGCCTTTACCTCCAACAGATGAGGATGAGGTAAGGAATTTCCCAACAAAAATAAAATGACTACAGCTATTTCTTCCTCGATTTCACAAGAATACATTTCAAAGCTGTTTTGATATTTTTTTCTTTTCTGTTTGCAGTGAGCGATAAGACATTCCTGCAGTAGAAAAAAGTGAAATCTGAGTTTTCTTACATGAAAAAAAATATATAAATATGCAGGTGGAATCATTCGGATTAGAAAATGGAGAAAGCATAAAAAGGTGCAATGCACTAAAAACCACCTGCGATGGGGAACACTACTCCAGCCAATTCAAACATGAGCAGAGTATTGCAGGAGAAGAAAAAATGTATTTTTTTATGAAAGGAAATGCGCTTTTTCCATAAAGGCAACAAGCTGACTGCTTCCTGTCCACCTGGATATCCGGCTACAAGGATAGAAGTGTAAGAGAGGCAGCAGCAAACGACAAACGAGCAGTTATTGGAGGGTGACACAGCTTCCGACTAACAATAAAAATATATTTTTTTACATTTCCCTACAAATTCAAAGTCAGCCTCTGTCTCCATTTCTCGCTCGCGCTGAATTTTTTTTGTCACCTTTAAAAAAAAGTCAAACATGTTTCAGCAATGAAACGAGCTGGGTGGCAAGTCAAGTTGTATTTTCTACGAAAAAAAGAAAAATGACTGGGAAAAAGGGAAAGTAAAGTTTACATATATTTTTTCCGAGGTAAAACCAATACAAGGTGTTCCATAAATCATAAGGAATAGCTGACTCCAAAAAGCTGGCTTAAGCCAAAGCCAACAGCCAACGTTTTTTTCGAGCTAGTTGCAATGCGATTACTCTGTAAAATATATATCGCAGTTGTAAGTGTACATTTCGACTTTGGAGCGCCAACAGTTTTCATTTTCCGTTCGTCGTCTAGGATGATAGATAGCGATATTAAATCGCATAAATAATTCCCGGGAAAAAAAGGTGAAAGCTCAAGTGCCATCCGCCTTTCTCCGCGGATCCTTCAACCGGATATGCAATATGGCTCTGGATTTATTTTTCCCACTGTAAAACTAGTTCCAGCTTATAAGCCAGCTTTTTTAGCTAGGGAAATTAGGGGGAAAAGACAAAGATACACTTTTCAGAGTGGAGTCTTCAAATATTTAAAATTTATTGATGGGAATGGGAATGCATCTCCTCGTAAATTATGGAACCGGAAGTCACTATTTTACCTAGTTGCTCACAAGTGCACGCCAGCTCAGCAATATTTTATCGCTTCGTGCACTCTTCGTGCTTGAGTGAGCAATATGCACATCAAAAATATGTGGAGTCCTCACGAATAAAGGCACAGCTCCCCTGCGCATCTTGCTACCCAAAAAACTAAACGTTTTTTTTGAAAATGCCTTCCTTTTTCTTCTTTTCTTTTCAATACTACGTTTTTTTTAAAAGGCATTCTACCATTATGTAACCTTGCGTGGGTTTTTAGTTGCGGTACCACTGATAAAGAAAAACGGCTCATTCCATTCGGAGAGAGCAACGAAGTAAAAAAAAGGTAAATACGAGTGAAGTAATAGCAAAGAGCACTTTTGGGCTCTTTACTCCATTACCTCTTACTTAAAGAATGTGCTAGGGAAAGGGGAAGAAATAAAGACGGTGAAAGTAGACTTTAAAAAGAAGTAAAAAAGGAAAGGTAAACTTACCCGGAGGAGACAGAATCGTGTATTTTTCACTCTGACTAGAACCAATTTCACATCTTTCACAACATCCTCTGCAGGAGGGAAGAATGGATCCTGATCCTGAATTTTTGATGCCAGCCCGTCCAGATCCTTTAAAAGGGGTGGGGAAAGGAAGAAAAAAATATATTAAAATATTTATAATCAGCAAGCACGAGAAATGCCACTGTTGTGCTTTGATCATGATTAGAGAGCACCTATTTGCTACCCCATTACCTCATCCCTACCCAAAAAAAAGAATTTCATCATTCTTCCTTACATCATGAATAAAATATTTGGATGGGGAAAAAGGATAAGAAAAAAAGGGGAAACAGGTAGAAATGTAGAATTATCCTACATTCTGAGAGCTTTTTTCAGTTGTAAGACGAATTTCGCTGGGAGAAAAGGAATTTGCTAACAATGAAAATGAAATCGTATCATTTATCAATTATTTTTTCGGTAGGAAGAGTGCGCCGCGCCTCCTCCGTATTTACGTGGAAAATTTTAGGAAGATGTCGCAGGAAAATGAGAAACTTTCTGCTAAAGTCTTTTCTTCTCGGAAGGAGTCAAGTTACTAATAATAACAATAATAGGGGAGTAAAAAGAGGTAATGGGAGATGAGGAAATGAAGCACTATTGCAATTTACAGTGCATAGTTTCAGCTTTCTCTGCCTTTTGTTTTCTCCTGAATAGAATGGGAAACTTATCCGGAGACATGAGACTTTAGAGAGTTTATACTTTCATGAAGTTTACAAAGTTTCCTTTTGATTTTCTACTGGGAACGACAAGCGACTTTCTCTCTGCGTCATCATTATATCATCGGTTTTTATGATGGATGATGAATTTTCTTGTTAAAATGTGAATATATGAAGAAAAAAATATTTAAAACTGTGAACTTTTTTTATAAACATGTGTGTGCATTTTAGAGAAAATTATTATTTTTGGGGAGGGAGTAAGAGAGAAGAAAAGTTGGGATATCGCATTGCTGGAAAATGAAGACTGCTGAGAACAAAATATTACGGAGAACTTTAATTTAATCATGTGGAAATTTTGTTACCTTCCCACGTGCCAAAACACATCCGTAGATGTTTCGTAACGCCTTTCCGTTAAAGTGCACACTTCCAAGTTGATTGTCTATGACGCAAGTGACATCATTAAAATTCGTCCAGTCCAGTACATCCATTGCCATCTGTAATTAAAATGAAAGGAAATGCTCGTCACAGGAATTATTTATCCCTATTACCTAACCTAACCAAAGTACGTAACTTGCTTCATGTACATTACGTAAACTAAAAAAATAAATTTCAAGGTAAGCTAAACAAACCAAAATTATCCGCGCTTTAGAGAAAGCGTTTAACTTCTTCTTGTGCGGCTTTACAAGACTCATTTCTGTAAACCTTAAACAGCAAATTGACTCAACCACCTACTTAACAATTATTATTATATGTTGAATTATGTTTTTATTTTCGGCGTTTAACTCTAGGAAAGTTCCTTAATCAATTTTCAAACTGTAGGTGCGAGCCCGAGCCCACTCAAACTTGCGCGGATGCAAAATCGTTACGAACTGTGTATCTATTTTGTGCTCTGCTGCACTTCTGGAAATGAGCCCTGCCTGAGTGTGAAATCTTTTTTGTTTACAATTCTAAAAATACAGGGATTACGTCCTGCGTAATCTGCAAAGTTCATAGGCTCGGTTAAATAAACGCAAACAATTATTTTATTTTATTTGTCGACCCTACATTTTGTTTCGTTTACATTTTATTCGTCAGCAGAGCACTGATGTACTTGACATACCTGCCTGATTACCCAATCCATATAGAATTATGAATCACCTCTTCGCAATATTTCTTTACACTGTCGTCATCACCTTTTCATATCATCCACGTAATTTTTATTGACATTTTATTGACTTTACTTAACCCAAACTAAGCTAATCCACTTTCCATCGCTAATACTACACGCTTATCTCTGTTTTCATGCTTACCTTCCGTATTCTAATATTAGACGTGTCCAAATCACTGTTTGATCTGCGGTGAGCTGGCGCGCTGGTATTGCTGTTATTACTGCTATTCCCGTTGATGATGGAAATGCGTCTCCACAGCTTCACACTCGCAACTTCCCTCGTAGTCTGTAAAACGTGTAAATAAACCAACAAAATAAAATCAATAAACTACTTCTCCATTTTTTTACAGCCAAAATATTATTTTTTTACAATGCGGTAGTCCCAAGTTCAGCTCAATGCCATATTGAATAGTCCGCTTCAGCAGACAACGGTAACATTGGTAGTAATAACAGATAATGATACCATTTATTGCCAAATAATTTTTGTACATTTTTCCGTACATATTTAAAACGACATTAAAAAAGTTCTCGGAGAGATGTTACGCGCATATTTTCCTTTTTTTATTGCGTTGTAGAAGCTGGCATATCTCACTCTGTCTTTAAAAAACACGCAAAATTCCTAACTAATGGTAGGACTAGGACTCTTCTTATTTTCTGGCTTACAGCTACCAATTTGTTGAGAAGGGACTACTCGCGCAACAATATTTTTTATGACTGCTATTATGTTCCCTTTTGTCTGACTCCATTTTCAAGAAGACGAAGTAAAAAAAAATCCTTCCCGTGAATTTATTTTTTTCTCTTTTGCAATTTGCATTTTATACGCATAACCGTGCTCACTGCTCCCCCTTTCCCAAAAAGCCCCCCGTTCTAGACTGTTTTACTTGTGTCGAGATAATACGGCTCGTTAAAGGTCTTCAATTATGATTTATGTCGGGATGTACGACAATTTCCATTCTTCTTTTTTGCGGGAGAAGTCGTAAAAATGTAAAACTCAAAAAAAGAAAATTGGTATCTTGTGTTCTCCTTCATTGGACTCATTTTTTTGCAAGTTCATGTTCAAGGATAAAAAGGAAGTTAAATTACAAGCTCAATTTTTTCCCTTCTTGCTAGTCCATACTTCTCTCCTTTAAAAAATTCCGTACATTTTTGTCAATTTCATAAACAAAATTACAAAAAAGTTTCATTTTATGACAGGGAAGGCGATAGATTTAGAGCTGACTTGGGATATTTTTTGTCAATTTTTTTTTCTTCTTTTCTACTCCGTACCTTGTTCATATGCTCTAAATGCTGCTCGATTTTTTCCTGCGCTGACTGCAGCTCATCTAGCGAGAAGTGATCGACAGGTGTGACTTTCAGCAGGCGAGAGAGCAAGAGGGGATAACGAGTCACTCTTTGTACGGGCACCTACAAAAAAACAGATAAGGAAGTGATTTCTAGTCTTTTAGCGAGAACATTAAATATATTTTTTTGTCAAGTTATTGTCTTTCTTGGCATATAAAACAGTAAACCAATTTTCTTTTGCAAAAGCGTTGCGAAAGTAGAGCACCGGCGCTAGCCTGCAAAAAAATGAATTAGTTTGAATCACGCCACGAACAATATTTTTTATGAGATTGGGAATGCGTTTCAATTAGCAGGGTCGTTAAACCAGGCGCTCTTTCAAAATTTTGGAGCAGTGTGTGAAAGGAGAGGAGTGCAGCAAATTGGTTTGGTCTTTATTAGCTTTCCGATAAATTGGTCAGTAATTTGGTATTTAGTGAGGAAGTGGAGGAAAGGAAAAACTGATAAGTAAAACTCAATCGGTTTTTATCTGTTTTTTGACACTTGGCCATTTTCTCACTCGCAGTAAAGCGAGATTTATGGCGTCATCAAAAAAATCGAAAGTGGATTAATTTGGTATGCTGCAGACCCACTTCTGCTGGGTATATATGTTTACCTGCCGAGTGCAATAATTTTCGAATGCGGTCATCATGCTCTCCCCCAACTCGAGAAAGATTTTCCCAACATTCACATCTCCCAAAGTTTCCTCGTTCTTGCCGCCATGGGAAAGCTCCTGCTGTGCTGCCGCAGAGGCAGAGGAAGCGTGAATCGCAGCCTTGAGCCTCCCAGTCAACTCCAAATTGATCTGGATAAGTTGATCAACATTGAGGAAAATTTGGTCCAACTGCTCCTTAGTCAACAAACCAGCAATTTGGATGGGCTTGTAAAACTCTTCCGAGACGATTCTCAAATCTCGCCCGTACTTCAGCTCCGTCTCGTAGATCTCCATTATGATCTCCCTTTTCTCGTTCCTTTTCCTGTTACATGAGCGGCATAATGCTGAATTGGAGCGGGGAGGAACGCGTCTCGAATTTGAATGAGCCTCCCGTTCCTCCTCCAGTCCTGAAGAGTAGAGTGGAGGCGGATGAGCTACTCCCGTATTCACAGTACGATCACCCTCCAAAAGATCCGCACCTCCTTCCTCATCATCCAGCGGAATATCGTCATTACAGTCCGGACAAAGTAGCCTCCTGCTCAGCAGCAAAGTTGGGGAGGACGACGACTCCAGTCCACTCTCACCCTTTATTTGCATTTCCGCCAGGAGTGCCGATCCATTTCCGGTTTCATCATCATTCCCATTGTTCCCTTCCCCTGTTGACTCAGCTACCGTCGCATCCTCCGCAACAGCAGCCACCGGATCAATTATCGACTTCTTTGTCGCAGTCGATGCCCCCGTCGCCGTTGAGCTCCGGCTAATAGAAGAACTTTGACTTTCCGACGAAGACGCCTACAAAAAAACCAAATTCATTTTTTTAAAAACTCATTATTCCCACCACCCTCCACACTCTCAGCTTTCCCTAAATCCCGCAACTAATTACTTCTCTCCACTACATCACATAATCGTCATCATTTTAACTTCTTATCTCTCCCATCTCTTTTCCCCTTCCCCATCATCACCATATCCACCCATATCTCATCTTCCCCTTCTCCATTCACTTCTCCCTTTTCTCTTTTTTTTCTCCTCTTAACTCAAAACAACATCTTCATTTCCACAGCCCGCTTTTCATTCACCGAAAACACAGCTCAAATGCGGGAACAGGAAGCCAGTCCCATTCACATCCTCATCTCTGCTCCTTCCCTATTATCTCCATTCCATTATCTCCCCTACTTGAACAATGCCAGAAGAAAAGAGAAAGTTTTACGCCGAGCGACACAGCCACGCACTCGCAAACCCTTCCCCTCTTTCCTCTTTTCTCCTCTTCAGCACTCATCCACATCATCGCCACTCGACTTTTCGACATTTTCCTCAATAATTTTTAAAATTATTATCACTACACCGCTATTTTAACAATTCATTAATAAATGTAAACTTCCCGAACCGTGAGCCTGATCCCCTTTTAACTCGCTTTATGTAGCTGACGACAAGCCACTGCCACTTCGCCACTCAAGATTTTCATCCCTCTCTTCTCCCAACAATTTCGCATTTATAATGCACAAAACCAGAAAAAAATTTTCTTTTGCTTTCACACAAAGGAAAATTCTCTTTCGGTTGAGTAAATAACAATAAAAGGGCAAAAGGGAAGGACGCACGGCGCACGGAAGCCATACCAAGCTTCTGTTATGTGCACGCCACAAATAACAAAATAATACGTAACAAAAGAGACAACTCATCCCCACATCCCCGCCAGAGATCAGGGAGAAAACGGCTTCTTGTAAATAAATAAAAAATTTATTCCTCTTCTCTCCGTCTCTGAACTTGACTCAACTATTTAGTTTTAATGCTGTGCATCGTCAGCTCAAGCTGGGCAAAAATAAAACTTTTTTTTCTCTCTTTTTCCTCCTTTTGTTGTGGCCACCTATTCAAAAATCTGAACACAACTTCCCTCATCAAAGTTTTAAAAAGTGGAGGAGGAAAATAAGAACTTTTTTTTACTTAGGCGGCGGTAGCGGCAGGAGAATGCCGATGCGAACATAAAAAAAACGTTTGTGAATGGAAAAGGGAGCAGGGAGGATGCATCTCACCGCATCCTAGAATTCCATTCATTTCATATTAAAATGGGAGAAAATGAAAATGAGGGCATTGTTTTTAAATGTGGCGCGGTTTTTAGTTCTCAGGTCGCATTCAAAACTGCACTTTGGCAATATGGAATGCTTTTGATGAGGGAAAAACAAAAGACGTGAAAAAAGTGAAAAAATGAAAACAGGAGGGAATTTTGAAAATGGTTCGTTTTGAAAATAAAAAATGAAAAAGTTTTTATTACCGACTCCGCTCCGGTTAGTCTATCGCGGATGCTCTCCAGAAAGCTGAGGATTTCACTGCGTGACGCCCCATCAAACATACTTTTTGCGTCGAACGCAGTCCGCATAAACTGGAGATGTGGAGCGGTTATCGTCATCATCCTCGGGAGCATCTTCCGGAACTATTGTAGAGGCGGGAGTGGACTCATGGCGATTTTCCCCAATTTCTTCGTAAATTGGCTCATCATCGTCGTCATCAACGGGCTGGGAGTGAGCACTCTTTGATGAGAATGAGGATGATGCTGGGTTATTAGTGGTCATCATTAGAAGTCCTTGGGGCATTCCAGAACTTCCTGCTGAAGTAGAGCCACTACTATTACTTCCACCAGCACCGTTGATAGAGGAGAGCATACTCAGCTTCATGTTTTCCAGGAACTTTCCCCTCGCAAGTGAAATCGTTTCGGAAGCTAATTTACTCGGAATTTCCGCCGCTGATGGTGGTGATGATGAGGAGGCAGTAGCCACTTTCCCGTTTTTACTACTTCTCGACGATTTATTGCTGTTGTTGTAATTTTCATTGTCCGAGCCTCCCCCCGAGCTCGCAGCATCGCTGCCATTAGAAAGAGAATAGTTTTTCTCAGAGTTGTAGTCTTCCTCCACACCGGAGCTTTCTGAGCTCGGTGAAATCACGACCTTGGAGATGTGATATGAACTGAAATCTGCAGAATTGTCTTGACCTTCACCCGCAGTGCCAGAGGAAGAGAGTGAAGAAGCGCCAGGGGAGCTGGAAGATGCATTGTTGGTGCTACCCGATGGAAAATTCAATTTTGACAGTTTTTCATTCAATTCAGTCAGCAAGTTTCTAGTTCTGTCTGCTGCCAAGTGCTCCGCAACTTCTTCCTTCCCAGGGGCTTCCTCTTTCTTCCCGGTAGGTTGATGGGAATTCGCTGACGACTGCGATGACGGCAGTGGCATTGCATTCAATAAAGGAAATGTGAGCAGTGGCAAGTCTGCTCCACCTTTGGGAAGTGGTGGTGGTCCCTGAGCGGGGAGAGGCGGTGGCAGATCTTCCGTTCCGCTGTCGGATGCATTTGAACTGTGATATTCACTTCCCACGCCATTCCCATTAGCGTCCTCCTTCCTAACTTTCTTCTCTTCTTTTGCCCCCTTCTCCGATCCAGTTAAATTAAGCACGTCATCGTAGAGCGGTTCATTATCCTCTTCGAGAATAATGTCATCATCCGCAGTTCGCATAGTAGATGCAGCTAATTTGTTATTTTTCGGTTGTGGTGGCGCCGGTAGTGGGACAAGTTGCTGAGCGTCACTCTTCTGCTGATTATGATGATTGATTAGTCTCGTTTTAGGTGCTGAGGCTGATATGACGGATAAAGTGTCATCGTAAATGAGTTCTGCGGGAGGCTCTCCACACTGTTTGCTTCCGGCAGAGGATCCACTTCCCGTGCTATGCACCGATCTCCTGTCAAAGTCCTTACTGGACTTGTTACTAATTGCCCCAAGGAGGGCTTCTTTCATCGCAGAGGCGAAAGCAGCTGCCGTGTTGTTCGACTTGAGAATATGACTTCCTCCATGACTGGGTAATGTGCCGGTTGGAGTTCCAATATCGTTATACAAGTTGTCAACTTCTTCTTCCAGAGATCCACCTACAGCTGGAAATCCATGATTAATTATGGTATCATCCTCACTTTCCCGAATGATCAAGGGCCGATTGTGAAATTCGGAGAGGGATTTGGAAGGAAGATTTGGCGGAGGTAGAGTTGGAGGACAAGCAAGACAAGGGAGCGTGGAGGAAAGTACTTGACCTGGAGACGGAGAGGGAGATGGAGGAATTGGAGTTCTATGCGGTGGTACGGGTGGAGGCGGGAGAGGAGGAAGCTCGCCCAGTTGGTGTGGTGGCGGTAGAGGAAGCGCTGAGATTAATGACCCTATTGATTTTCTCCCCATGGAACTTTTTCCGCATAGCTGTGGAAGTGATGGGGGATCCACCGAGTTATTTACGACGTCGTCATACAAAGGCTCCTCTAAATCATCTGCGTTGCTAGCGGAATCTCCTTCCTTCTCAGAATTGGGAATGGAAGGCAGTGGGATTTGTGGAGGAGAGAGTGCACTCCGGTTTGTCATTGCCGGTGTGAGTGACTTCGAAATTGTGTCAATTGGTTGACTGTACGCTGGAAGAGCGGAGTCTTCCTTCTTCTTCGCAGGAAGAGAAGGCTTTTTGCTAGTGCTCTTGCTTTTCCCGCTGTTGTCAATTATTAAAACGACGGATTTGCTGGTGGCTTCGGACTCCCCAGCTGAAGTGGGGAGTGGAGGTAGTGGTGGGTGTGAAAATGGTGGCTGCTTCGACTTCACTACGCTCTTCTGAGGAAGAGGCTGAGGTTGCTTTTGAGGCGTTTGTGGAGGATTTGATGGTGGCGCTTGAGATGGGAAGAGGTCTGTAGCAGCGTAATGGATTTCTGGAGGTTTAGGCTGTGATTTTAGCTCAGTTTTGGTGGGCGTTGGAGGGAGAGGAGGAGATGGGTCTGGTGCTGTGATCATCGTTTTCGTGGACTCGTAGATGATCCCTTGGTATGGGAGATTCTCTGCGGGATGGAGGTTGAGCGAGGTGGTGCTGGCGGAATATATTCTAATTTCGCTGACTGAATTTTCCTTTGTTACAATTTCAATGTTTTTCGAGTCAATATCGTCCTTGGGAAGGAAGGGAGGTGGTGTGGTGGAAAATGTGTTGAGGGCTGGAGTACTTCTACGAAGGTTGTAAATTTCCATTCCTTCCACTACCTCGATTTCCTTCTTCTGCTGACTTAAAACTTTCTCCAGAGCTTCGCATCTGTCCGTCAGACTTTTGCTTCGGGTGGCTAAACTTGCGGTGCTCTTGCTGAGACGTCCTCTCACTCCGGAGCTTTTGGAGGAGGGAGTGAAAAGTGGCTTTTTAGTGTCTTTCGGGCTTCCCCCTAAATTCAGCTTGTCAACTGAGCCGCTAGCGAGAAGACCTGCCGCCTTTGATGTTGTGGTGAAGTCAAGCGGAAGTGAAATTTGTGACTTTGTCGGAAGCAGCTTCCCTCCAGGACCGTAGTGGCTGCTGGCACTACTCCGCGTAGACTTTGCGGATGGCGACGGACTTAGATTGAGCTTCTNCTGCTGGCACTACTCCGCGTAGACTTTGCGGATGGCGACGGACTTAGATTGAGCTTCTCAGTGGACTTGGAGAGGAGAGTGCTGGTGCTCAGCGCTTTATGGAGTCTGGCGGGAACGGATGCCAGTGCGGATCTGCTTCCGGAGGAAGCCTGGACAACAGGTGGTGGTGGAGGAGGCTCCCTTGGACGGAGTGTCATGGAGGAAACTGCTCGGAACGAGTTGGACTGCTTCAACCTTGACATGCCCTTCTTGAGAAAGAGGGATGCTCCTCCAGGGCTGCTTCCGTTTGGAAGCTTGAAGGTATTTTCATGTAACGCTGGGCGCGACTGATTCAGCCTGATACGTGTAGTATCGTGGAATAGAAGGGAGTTCGGATTTAAAATGTGGGGAGGTGTGCAATCTGAAATAGCATAAAACAATATGTCAGCACAATTAGGTAATTTTACATGGACTCCAGTATATCGCCAAAAGCAAAGCGCTTTGAAAAAACTTAAATTATTTTTCAATTCCGTTATTGCAAGTCAAGTTATATTTTCTTATCTTGCCCTTGTCCTTCCCCGTTTTCAATATAATTTCTGAATTATTTTCCTCTAGACTGCTTCCTGTGCAATTTCCCCTGGTTTTTGCCCGTAGCATTTTCCAAAGGAAGTTGCGTTCGTACAAGACCAGCAGTCTAGTAAGGAAGCACCAAAGCATCTAAAATTTGAAGCAAAAGCAGAAAGGAAACTCTACCTAGTAAGCTCAAGGAAAGCCAGCATGGCAAGCCATCTATCATTCCAATTTCACAACAAAAACTGCAGCCCTGCTTCCAAAATCTTTCCTTTCTGATACCCTTGCTTACTAATACTCGGTCTTCTGGATACAAAGAGAATTTGACTGGTAAATCTTCCATTTGCCATTTTTTTCTTTTCTTATTCGAAGCTTGAGCTGTGCCGTAGATTGGATCATATCCAAGTGCGCTGATGATGACATTGCGAGATATCCGACTGCCTTGATATACACTTCAAATTGCTATCTAAATCACTTGCCAAGTGGCTGAATCTCGTGGGAGAAAAATATCTCGACAAGAAGGTCGGGGTCACCTAGTTATAGATTTCCATGTTTTTCCTCCACCTGTACAGTTGTTCCACTCACTATCGTAGCGCACACCTGACCATAAAGCGAAATCTCTATACTTTCGCTCCTGACGGACTACTTCTGGTCTAGCCAAAGAAGGAAAGAACCTTAGCTCATCCACTGCTAAATAAGCTGCCCTCGGGTAGTCATTATTACGCTGGTCGAGTTTGGTAATATCTTTTACGTCGTGGCTGTTTGAAGCTGTAATACTCGCGCTGGCCCTTCCTTCACTTATACAACAGGTATTTGGCTTCAGCAGAGCTGTAACTGTCGACAAGTGTACCTTAAACTGGCTGTCGTTAGCCACAAGCTATAAGATTCTGCCCTCGCAAAGCATCTTTGATGAGCATTGCATTTCACCTTTAGGTGTAAGGTGGTTGCAGCGAATATGTTTGTGTGGGTGGAACATGGTTCCCCTAAATCTTCTTGAATTCTGCTAGGCTATATGGCATTGGAGCTGTGATAATTTTTCTGGGGCTGCCTATCGCGAAAAAAAGTGTTATAAATGAGCTTGAGTAGGGCAGTCGTGCACAGCTCGAAAAAAGAAAAAGGGAAAAACTGAGCACGACGATGATAAACCCGGTTCTGTTACCTTCCATCTACCAATGTAGTGCTTTAAATTCTCAAAAAATAAAAAATATTTCGGCGTTTTAATACACCATTCTAAACCAGTAGAAGATATCATGAAAGGTACTAAGGTAAATTGTCCTATGCGCTGTACAAAATGCACTTCCACACAGTACAGAGAATTCGCTGTTATTTAAAGATTTACGGTGACCTTGCCGTGCTAAACTGTAACGGAAAAAAATCCACCCGTTTCTGCCATCGCTGGTAATAATGAGCGCAGATTTTTTTACACGCTTCTTTTCTTTCAAAGTTTCAACAAGTGTCTGCCTAATTGGGTGGAATATCCTCCCCTGATTTTCTACTTGAGTGCCTTCCTCCTAGTACCTATATAGCCAGCCTGGGATATTTACTTCTTTTCATGGTACTCCCGCTATATTTGGCACGATTTGAGCAGCTCCATCATACAGAAATCGAAGGGAAGTGTGGCGCATCGAAGAAAGCGAGTGGTGCTCAGCCCGATTGGATTTCCCTGCGGGGAGTGGGGCGTAATTGACAGGGAGCTGAAAACTTAAGCTATTTGTCATCCATCTTCTATCACACCGTCGACTCGCTTCGCCATTTCTCCTCAACAACCAGCTATTTGGACTACACTAAAAAATCGCAAGCTGTTCGCTCTAGTATAACTGCTTTTTAAGCTCCAACGGAAGTAAGCTCATTTAAAAAAATATATTTTATTGCTCTCTCAAAGAATAAAAATAAAATTTACAAGCAAAAAAAAAGAGTCAGCATTTTTTTAAGCAAAAAAATTTAATTTATTTTTATTTATGAACTGCTCACTGTACTCACCAATCTCTCCGCTGGGTTTACTGCCATTAAGCTTGGTTGCACTTGTCCCATGTCCATTCTTAGGAGTGTGAGAAACAGTTGCGGGTGAGGTAGTACTAGCTTTGGCGGTGGGAGTTGGAGAGGAACTTGCTTTGGCATTGTTGTTGCCAACAATGATTCCGTTGTTGGTGCTTCCTTGAGAATTCGTGGTTGGCTTATTGTTGGCTGCTGCACTACAGTCACCGTTGCTTCTCGAAGAAGCTGTAATAGTCGTAGCAGTGGCGAGCGGAGCAGGAGCGGAGTGTCTGTTAGAAGCAACTTTAGCTTTGGCATTCATTGACGATGATATCTGTACCAGTGGCTGATTTTGCTTGTACCTCCGGTGATGGTGGAGGTTGTTGACATCGGCTGCATTCATTTCATTAGTGCTCCTCTTATCTCTGTTCCTTTCCTCAAGTTCCTTCTTTTTCTGCTCAGCTTCTTCTTCTTCAGCCTCTTTCTTCCTTTTGGCTTCTGCCTCTCGTCGAGATTTTGCGAATGCTTCTGCCTTGCGAATTACTTCCTCCTCGAATGAACTACGGACTCGCTCCTGTTCCTTTTTATCGGGGATTCTATCTCCCTCAGATTGTGGCTCCGATTTCGACAGCTCCTCTCCATTTTGACAGTTGCTGCTCATTGTTGGACCGGTCCTAACGAGTTGCTGGTGCTGATAATGGGGAACGCTGCCAGAGCTGCGATGAATGCCCTGACTATCCGTCCTGTCATCACTCCCATTATTTCCACCAGGGAACTGTTGGCTCTGTCCCATCATCTCCTCATCTTCTGATTTGTTGCTCCATTGATCTGAATCATCGTTCTCCTCGTCGTACGAGTCCTGCCCGGAGCTGCTATCCCCTCCGCACACTACCACTTCGGGACGCTGATCAAACTGCACTTTCTTCTTGGACGCGGTTGACACCGTTGAAACGGACGACTCGAAGTAGATCTCGTTACCATTATTTATGGAGGACGGAGAGGGACTGCTAAACGAGCCATTATTGATTTGCTGGCTTTGCTGGTAACTCGAGTTGGGAGAGGACTCAAACGATGACATCCCAAAGCCATTACTTTTAGCACCGTTTTGAGAGTCGACTGCGGAGACAGTGCAGCTGCTGCTGGTCCCATTAAAGGAGGTATTTTGGCTGGTGCTGTTACTGGCGGCAGGTGTTTCGTAAGTGCGCTCCCTATTCTTGAGAATGGGTTTTACTACGCTGCTGGTAGGAGTGGATCCACCGTTAGAGCTACTACCGGTGTTTTGGGATACCATAATTTTCACAGAGTGCTCGGCTGCTTTAGTTCCCCTCCCTGAAGAGGAAGAGGAGGAGGAATTTTGACCGGGGACATTATTAAAGTCATCCACTTGCTCGGTGTCCTCTTCGTAAATTGTTTCCTGGAGGAGCTTCCCGGGACTGGTGCCATTCGAGCCGGATCTACTTTTCCTCCTTCGGAGAGCACCAAACTTGCCGGTAGCTGCTACTGAAGATGTGGAGGATTGTTGACCTTTGCTGTGCTTAATGTATGTGGGATGATGGTGCGGGGAAGATGAGACAGCGGAAGAGGAAGAGTTTTCACTCGAACTTCTCGTCACATTTAGGCTGACCACGTTATCACTCGACTTCAAATTGGCGAGGGATGGCGGTATTCTTCGAAACTGTGGCAGAAGAGGCCGCGCCACTAGCGGTAGTGGTAGAAGACATCGATTTCACTTGCGGTTCCCTGCCGCTGCTGGCATTATCGTCGAATTCGTACTCCTCGAACTCCATCTCGTTGCTGCAGCTACTCCCAATCGTGAAACTTTTGTGGCTTGGACTCAAACGTAACGAAAGTTGGGCGAGGAGCAGGAGGTGCTCCGTTTTGTTGATGGCTGCTGCTCCTGCTATTTTGATTGGCACTGTTGCTCAATATCTGCCCGTTCACTTTCATGCTCACGATTGATGAGGGCGACGGGGACGACACTGCTTTAGTGCTACTTGCTAGGTCACGACTACCCCCACCTGAGGAAGATGAAGATGACGGCGGCACGTGCTGGCTTTTATTGTTTTGATGATGATGCTCGACAACTGCCAGCCCTACCGATTTTCTCGTTTTCTTCAAAGCGTTTTCCTGCTCGTCGTGACAGTCAGACCAGACATCCTCCTCGGACGAGCAGGACGACGCTGCTTTAGTGCTACTTGCTAGGTCACGACTACCCCCACCTGAGGAAGATGAAGATGACGGCGGCACGTGCTGGCTTTTATTGTTTTGATGATGATGCTCGACAACTGCCAACCCTACCGATTTTCTCGTTTTCTTCAAAGCGTTTTCCTGCTCGTCGTGACAGTCAGACCAGACATCCTCCTCGGACGAGCCTGTCCTAGAAGACGACGCTACAATCTGATTGTGTCTGCTTCCCTTTCCATTACTGCTGAAGTTCGAGGCGGGGCTCGAGTTTCTCTGATTTCTATTATTTGATTGCTGATAATTGGTAAAAGTGGAGGGGCGTGTTTGCGCTTGCCCCTTGCCAATTAGTTCCACTGCTGACGCCAATTATCGCTGGTGACATAACAGTTGAAGACTTCGCACTGTTCTTATTGATATTGTTTCGGTTTGACAATTTGGGATCGACGCGAATCCCTTGGCCGGCTATTCTCACTCCGCGACTTTTACTGTTGTCTGTTGAACCACTGGCGGAGGTTGTACTGGCGTGGTCGGAAGTGCCTGTTATGGCGTTATCACTTAAGTCATCGCTGGATTCACTAAAGGCATCTTCAATATCTTGCTGCGGTGGCGGCTGCTGGTGCTGCGGCTGTTTCTTTACGGATGTGGGTCTGGTACTGACTTGGGATTGGGACTGAACACCGTCAGCGGAAGAGCTCTTGCCCTTTTTCGTCTGCGCTTT
The DNA here is from genome assembly GCA_027744115.1 of Acrocyrtus sp. NNG-2020. Taxonomy (NCBI): domain Eukaryota; kingdom Metazoa; phylum Arthropoda; class Collembola; order Entomobryomorpha; family Entomobryidae; genus Acrocyrtus; species Acrocyrtus sp. NNG-2020. The sequence continues at coordinate 17,387 of JAHZND010001078.1, forward strand.
GAGCAGCTGATAAGCCGTCACGTCTGCTGCAAGAATGCTCGATCTCTTCACTATGCCGTTGGAGGGTGGCTCTTTAGGCTTGTTGGGGTTCGAAGGTGAGTTGGCGAAAGTGCTAATGCTCAGGGTGTCACTACTCTGGTGACTTTTGGAGCTCTTCTTTGAAGAGGTGGACGCTGCGGATGGCGAGTGGAGACTAGTTAATGAC
>JAHZND010001079.1:0-11763 GCA_027744115.1 Acrocyrtus sp. NNG-2020
ATTCTCGACCATTATCGTTTGCTGATGAGCGCCACTCTTGCTAGGATCAATGACAGTGTTTCCAAAGAAGAACAGGAAAGTTTTCATATTTTGGACGTAGCTTCCAGTGAAAACATTGTACGTTGTTTCATCTCCAGGCTTCGTTCCAGTGTGGACAAACTTGCCGTGAGTGCCAGTGACGCGGAGCTCACTTTCAGAGTTTGGTCGAAGAGCCTTAATAAGTCGGTGATGATCCTTTTCTGAAGAGGACGAGGAAGAGGAGGAGGACACCACAACTCCCACGTCAGCAACTCCTCTTGAGCTCACTCCGCTGTTGAGGAAACTGCCCCTAACCTCATAAGGAAGATGAGGAGATGCAGATCTTAAAAATGAAAAGTCGGACGCCTTCGTAGCGTAAATGTGGGAGGAAGCTAATTCAGCAGCAGCAGTCGGATCAATTTGCTCCGTGTACCAGGAAGGATACTGGACGTTGGAGTAGCTGGAAACAAGCTGGGCATAAGTTCCATCGATGTAAGTTCTGTAAAAGTCCGTGGTGTGAAGAGTCGTTGCATAACCATTGACCTCAGTTGCCACAGTCGAAGCAATAAATCCAGTAGGACGGACTGCGCCAGTGGCGAAATCCGGCCCATCCGTAGGTACAGCATGGTAAACCTTTGAGCTCGTGGAAATAACGCGAGCATATGTGCCTTTGATGTAAGTGCCAAGGATTTTTGTAAGGTATTCAGTGGTCGTGCCGGATGTTACAAACGCGCCAAGATTCGTAGACAGCAAGCCAACGGGACGGGTTCGTGCCCTGTCCCCGGTGAAAAATTGGGTGGTAGCATCACCATTGCTAAACGCACGGGGAGGGTCGTCTTGAAAAAAAAAGTGGGAAAGAGACAAAGTTTTGTGTTCGCGCAATATTTTTTTCGGTGAAATAAATAGTAAAGTCAAGAAGAATGTGCACTTTGAAAACTTATTTTTTGGTCAACGCGTGGAGCAGTTTGTAAAAGGTCATGTGTCAGTTTAAAGATCATTTTCACATGAACCTCCTAAATCTGCAAGTTAAAATGGAAAGTAAAGTAAGTCAAGTTAGTGTGAGTTGTTGTGTTAGTGAAAAGATTTTTTAAAAAAAACGATTCAAAAGGAAAGTTCAAGATATTTCGGAAAAAGTTGCGTGTATTTTACTGATAGCAAAAATAAGGAAGGTGAGAAGTTAAGAAAATAACGCTTGCATATTTATCAAGGTTAGGCATATGGGGATATTAATAATGGCTTTGTAAGAAAAAGGAAAAAGTCGCGTGTATTTTACTGATAGCAAAAATAAGGAAGGTGAGAAGTTAAGAAAATAACGCTTGCATATTTATCAAGGTTAGGCATATGGGGATATTAATAATGGCTTTGTAAGAAAAATTTGTTCTTGAAGCAATCAAGCGGAGTAATAAGCTAAACTCATTATTTGCAGGTAGGTGGAAGGTGGAAGGAGTAGTATTAAAGATATGTGTGGGATGGTTGAAATCGTTATGCAAATTACACGCTTTTCATATCCGAAGATAAGATAAAATTTTATCAGTTTATCGTGTGAGCGGAGCATATAGTTACGTATAATTTAAGAGTAATTATAGTATAAGGTTAGTAGTAAATGGTGCCATTTGTCCACATATGGAATTGAATTGGGACTTTGGGAACGCGTACAATATTGAAAATAATGGCGATAGGTTTCTTTGAAAAAATAAATTCACGCTTTGCTGATATGGACGTTTCATTGAAAAATGGAGAGAATTGAAAAAAATTATACATGCACTAGTTTAACGCGCTTGTTTACCGACGGCCTTCTTATCAGTGATACACATCACGCTTTGCTGATATGGACGTTTCATTGAAAAATGGAGAGAATTGAAAAAAATTATACATGCACTAGTTTAACGCGCTTGTTTACCGACGGCCTTCTTATCAGTGATATACTTGTGGGGGAAGTTTGTCCAATAATGAAAGGAAAAATAAAATGATGTGAGAAAATTGCAAGTTTGTGCATCTCCTTCTTAAATATACTTTTTCTTTAGGGTTTGTTGGGATTTTTTGGCTTTGTTGAACTTGATTGTGATGATTAGCCATCATGAGGGTGGAAAAACACATATTTTTGGTTAATCACCCATCTAATTTTAAGTAGGTACTAAAAGGTGAAATGTCAAAATGAAATGGTAAATCTCGAAAGATCATCCACTTTATTATCCTCACCACTGACCATTTACGTGTCACTTTGCCATATTTGAAATTTAAATATTTAAATATTCCGAAGATAGTCAATACAGGAGAAAAAAAATAATGGCGGTGATAACGACATTTCGATAACCCCCTTAAAAAGATCGAGACGCTTGTAATATTGTATCGTAATAAATAATTTTTTATTACTTTTTTCCTACATCATAAATCCTCATAGCCGTGCCATATTCCCATTCCTACTCTTCGCATAAACTTTTTTTTCGCTTGTGAGGACGCTACCAAAAAAAGCCTGCTTTGCTGTATCTTTGTTCCTTCCTCACCACCATGCACCACCACATTTCATCCCGCCAGAACCGCCTACCTGAACTGGCAGCTTTTGCAAAAGTACAATATCCAGTCTAAGGAATCGCTCAAAATGGACGATGTTCGGTGTGAAATCGCAGAAAAACTGCAATCGTAGTTCGTGCTTCGAGCCTTTCTTGCTGAGAAAGTCTGACTCGTTTCGACTCTTCTTCCCCTTTTGCTCCCACTTTACTTCTTCTCGCCTCTTGCCCTCTCCTCAGTCTCTCGCTCTCTTTATTGCAGTAAGCGAACCGACCAGATTTTTGCTTGGTACATTATCCAGGCAACTTGCAAGCTGGAAGGTTGCGTTTGGAACGTTCTGAGCACACGACGGATCGGTTGTCTCACGCAACCTTTTTTTTACCATTTTATAGAACGAGATCAACAAAGGAGTGAGCGCTGAGCTGCGCTTATAGCTCTTATGAACGCAGACGGATTTATTTCGCTCTGTCTGTACTTTTTTTTGCAATCTTGGGTAAACCGTAGTAAGCGCACAAGTCAAAATTGCTGTCATCAAAATGCCAAACTTTAAGACAGTTTAACCAACACTAATTAATAATTAACTTGCCAAAAAAAAGTTTCTCCCCTTTGTAATAAAAAATCTGCCATAAAATCGTTTTTTAAACCACTGCCTCATTTTGATTGCCTAACTTCCTCCTGCAGTTTTGATTGGTGGTGTCACTTAATTAATTTCCGTTTTCTACTGCAACTCGCAGTTTCAACTGGTGAGAGTAGGCGTTAGCTCTGCCTGTCAAAAATTTGATTTTTTTGAGGAGAGCAAGCTCATGCTGTACTGCCTTAATAGGGAATTTGTACATTTGTACAAAAAGCCACAATTAAATTTTTGTAGCTGCTGCTGATTGATACAACAGAAACAGAGCCACTGTGCTTCTTGTGGTCGTTAGAAATTTGTCTTAAATCAATTCATTACAACAAAAAAAGTTACAGCAGAATCACGACAGCCATGTAATCAAAAGTCAATAATCGTGCTCAGTTGTAAAAAAATTCACGCAATTATCCTATTAACACCAATAGATTGATTTCATTGTTGGGAGACTTTTACGAGCCTTCATCCTACAAAAAAAATTACTCGTGTAGATTGTAGATACACTTTTCCGCACAACTCGTACAAAGTGACTAGTGACGTATATTTAGGAAGCAATTTTTTAAACATGAGAACTTTACAAATATTTCTGGCTTTTAGGCACGTAAGTATTTAAAATGCGTAACTTATCGAAAGTAAATTTTTCTTTTAAATGAAAAGGATTTCCCATATTTTGGTTGTAAAGATGTCAGAGTCAGAGGGACCTGTTAAAGGGAGATTTCTAAAATGTAATTAATGTTGGGATGAATGCACGTAATCGCAAAATGATAATGATGTCATACTCCCGTTCTTATCCTCATAAAAAAAAGTTTGCTGGTGTGCTTCCCCGTGTCAAGAATTGCGAAAAAACAGCAAAAAGAGTAGAATCAAAAATAACAATGGTTAATTTTCTGAGGCGCTGTGTGGTGGTGATGTGATGATGATACATCTCCCTGAATAAATAATTTTCTTCGTAAGAAAAAAATTTCCTTTTCTAAAGAACTTTTAAGTAATTTCTGTGAAGTAAAACATGAGCATAACGTAACAAAGTCTTATAGCTCAGCTTCAGCTCATATAAAATGTAAAAATGGAGGATGAGGAAGAAAACATAAAAATACGGCTCTCTGCATTTCCCACGATTTCCCACTAACAAGTTAAGTGAAGAAAATTAGAAATTTCTGTCAAGTCAGAGGAGGACAACAAGGACTGTGTGTTGACAATCCGTCCGTTTTCATTGCTATCACGTAAGCTTATTTGTATCAGGATGGGAATGTACTTTATTACATCTTTCTCCTCAGTTATTTGTTGGCTGCTCTTTCTAAGATAATATGAAATGACATGAAACATCCGCCTTCACGTTTGCCTTGAATTGTAAATGTGACTGGTAAAGCTGCTAAATCGTATTTTTGCTGTTTGTATGCATTTTTGGAGTGAAATTTTGCTGCATGTGTGCGTGATGATCAATCCTACAGAGAATATGAGGAGTAAGTGGGAACGAGTGTTTGCCACTTCAGCGTTCAGAAGCTGCTATCAGACGCAGACCAACCTTGTCAAAATTCAAAGGAAAAAAGGAAATTCAAAGGTATTGCAAAAAGAAGTGACGTCTTTACCTATTATAGTTTAATGTTATAAACGTTTTAAAACAAATTAATATCGGCGTCTTAGTCTTAATAGCTTTATAAATTGTCGTCCATCCAATGTATTTTATGAAAAACATAATTTTTTAAACAAAAATATGTTAATTCAGTACACATATAATTGACTTTGACTTTCATGGTTCAACCCATTAAATCGGAATATAGGTAGACGCATTTATTTTAGAGTTTGAATTTGCGGAATTTTTATTTTTTCACACCCACCGACACACCTACAATACAAACCTGCTGACTTAGAATACAAAATTATTACAAAGTGTGACGGTGTAATTACTGTACAGCAAACATATCCGCTGCCATTACGCTACACCTTGAAAATCCATTACTGAAGTTAAAGCCTGTAACTCGATAATGATGACGAGTTTTATAAAGCATTGCATTACAAACCGGACAATGATGTTTGGTGATCAAACAAGTCTGTCTTTCTCTCATAATGTGCAGTTTCTGCTGATGTGTGTAGGAAGGAATGTACTGTTTTATTGCTGTGAAATCATACTTTTTATTTTTTTTCTCTTGACGGGAAGACTTCGAAATGGCCATTTTTTCGTGAGAATCGACTCTCCTGACCAACTCACATCTTCATGTAATACCATACTTACAATTTTGCCTATATTTGGCTAGAGACATTAAAGTAATTTTTTTTCCTAGTATAACATCCAACATCGGATAAAAGACTATTAGAGGTTGCCTATATGACTGTGCAAACACCAAAATCCTATGTCTCCTACTAAAGCTGCACGCATATGTTGGCCCTTTAGCAAGGAAGACGGTTTCATTTACGATTATAAACTGCGATGCAGAGAATGACGGAGAACATGAAAATAGCCTAACCAAGCTTTAAAAAAGAGCCAGCTTTGTGTTCCGATTTGCTCATTGCCGCAGCATTTATGTATAAAGCGTGTTCCTGATTTTTCAAAATAAAACTGCAACGGGCTTCACAAGAAGAAGAGAGCAGAGCAAGTTTTCCTTCTGTCACGACATATTACTTTTAGGTAACAGCCGAGATTTTTAGCCCATTTTAACCATAATTTTCAAAGAGGCATAATTTACATATTCTCCCAACAACATGCACCAATCCTAGGTATTTCTGACCAGTGACGTGTGTGCTTTTTTTTGCTTTTACTACTTTCTTAAAATAAACAAAAAAATGTATGCATACGGTCAAGTGACCAGTGCACGATGTAAGTATTATAGGTTCTGATTCTGAGATCATATTAAATTATAGTGTGGCTGTGACTGATCGTCGTCTTTGTGAAGAGTCAAAGCTTATCTTATGAGATTATCGTGAGCCTGCCGTGATTTTTTATGATTTTTCCCTCCCGAAAAAAAAGAAAACGATCTTCATAAATATGTATATTGGTATTTCGCATTGTGGCAGAAAAGCACCGAGATACAAATTGTTTCGTACCACTTTGGCGAAAGTCATAAGCCATGTCATATTGACCAATGACCTTGTACATTATAAAAATGGGTTTTGTTTCTATGTATGCTTTTTTATCAGTTTTGATGGTGCTGAGAAGAATGTCTTTTTGTATTGTAGCACAAAGCAAAAAATTTCCACCCAGCTATAATTTCCCCATTTCTCTGTGGAAAGTAAAAGGAAGCTACGAGACGGAGTAATTTTTCAAATTTTATGTCTTCGCCTACTTGTACTTCCTATTTATAAAAAATATACTTACGCTCTCACAGTCTCGATGAATTAAAGTTTTTTTTTCTCAGAAGTCCCTAAAATTAAATGTACTTGTTTGCATATTATCATAAATTAAAATAATTCAAAAATTGCAAACAAAATTAATGAAATGAGTTTCGCAATTGCAATTCCTCCCAGTAAAAAAAGCAAGTACGGTAAACAAGCGCTGAAATTAATGCATCTGACAAAATGCCACACAGATTTTCAACATCTTTCTTTGACAAACCTATCTTCTCTCGTTAAGCTATGTTATATTTGTATTAGTACAACAATAAGATATGAGAATAATAAAACAGTAAATTACTAGTAGAGTTAGCTGCAGCAATTTTACGTCCACATGACTCATTTGTTATTTTCTCATGGTTAGTTTTATATTTTATTAACAGATCTTTTCTTTACCTCATCTCATCCCACCACCTCACCACCTCACACTCTGAGACATTTTGAAAATGAACTTTGAAAAAGAAAGTTTTTTTTCATGTTCAACCCTTTATAAATAAAATATAATCTCAGCAGCTAACCAACCACCATCATCGCTGCCACACACTAACATTATAAAAAGGATTATTGTCATCGTAAAAATAAATAAATCAAGGTGCGGAATGAGAAGAAAAATTATTTTTTGTTTAGGAGAGTCAAAGATAATACGCTCTGAAGCTGAAGCTGTTCTGACGGTGGTTAAAATCATGCTGTTAACATTTTATTAGTATTTTTTTATATTAGGAAGCCAAAAAGGAGTGAGAAGAAAGCCTTTTTTACTTCATCTTATTACAGATTTTTTCATTCATAATGTGCTAGTTATAGTTTAATTTCATGCGAAAATACACGCATGTGTAGGTACAGTCCATTATCATATCAAAAGAGAGGATTGTCATAAAAATAGTGCACTGAAAAAAGGGAAAATAAATTGTTCCTGTCTTTCACAGGACCATGTTTTTTTGTGAAAGAAAAGGGGTACCATCATGTCCATTTTCCATTTCGTACATGTGCAATTTTCTTTTCACTTAAGGATACTTTTAGCGTCATGTTTTCGCTGGGACTAATAAGAAATTCAATGGACGTACACATATGAGCAAACTGTCGCTGTCACTCGTTCTTTTCCTTCACAGTGAAGTTAGTCCCTCCTTTCTCAATGGTGAAGTCAAATATTCATAATTTTCGTGGCGTTTGTACAAGCATAGAATATAGTGCTATTAATCAACCCTGCAGCTTGTTGGCTGCTACTTACCTGATAAAGCTGCCCTTTTGAATCTGATGTCTTCCGATGTTGTATTTTTAATCGCGCATTTGGATGGGTCCCATTGACCTAAATTTTTAAGGAGAGAAAAGAAAATGTTTTTCNTTTAATCGCGCATTTGGATGGGTCCCATTGACCTAAATTTTTAAGGAGAGAAAAGAAAATGTTTTTCATTAAAAACTATGCTATTCATGACCTTGCTTTATAATCATATCATATATATTTTTTCTTCAAGGGACAGTGGCAAAAACAAGGGGATTTTTGCATATTGGAGTGGAGAGGAGTATAAAAAGGGATTTATTTTTTTTAAGATGAGAGAGAAAACTATCACAAAAAAACCAACAACGTCTCATCTCCTACAGCCTAGCCTATGGCTAGAGGTGGTGATTATGAGCGAATCTAATTTTCATTCATTCATAACATGACCACGCTGAAAACGACACAATGGAGGACAAAATAGGCGTGTGTGCCTACTTCGTTGCCACTACTGTCACAGATTTGCCCGTTTGCATTACTGCAGAGAAGTGCAGTTTAGTGGTATGGCAAAGAAAGTGAGAGATTAAGGCTGAAGAAATGGGCAAGCTCGGCTCGGCACTGTTGACTGTATTATCATCATCATCGCACACTTTATCATCCTACCCCTGCCTCGCCAATATTATTTATTGAGACGATAACAACAATAAGAAAAAGGCGAAGAGAGAAAAAAAAATAATAACACAATAATAATTTTACTTTCTTTCGTGTTTTTTAATAATCAGTGGGAGATGTGTGAATGCGTCATGTCATATACGGATATGCAGAAAATAAAAAGTGCAAGTTTAATGCACTCGCTTTTTCGAAGCTGCATTCAGAAGTATATACCTGCGCATTTTCATCTGCGCTATGGGGATATAGCACCAGCACCCATTTAAACTGTGTTGGAGGTATTAGGTAGTCAGACAGGGCTATTATCATTAGGGAAGTGTGCAGTATCATTATTCATTTTTGATCAAACTTATTTTTGCGATGGGACGGAATAGCGTAAAAAAGCACACAACAAGGCGAGTTTGGTAAACACTAAAATATCTTTATGAGGTGATCATATGGAAAGTAAAAAAAGGACGCATTTTACAACGTGATTCGATTTTTTTGGACTTGTTAGCTTGTCTCAATAGTGCACTGCAGTTTCAAGGGTAGGGGATGAAAATTAGTAGGTAGAAGATTTTTATGAAAGAACGAAAGGCGGAGTACGGAGGAGGATAGTTTATTTGAGCTTGAACACTTTCTTCTAATTTGAAAAAAAAATCGTTATTGGGTCACACTTCATCAATGATGAAAAGGCGAGAGGAGCTGACTAATCATATGTGGTTATATTAATAAGTGTTGAGGATAATAGTGATAGGGAAAAATCTGATAAACATTTTTCTTAAGACTGAAGAAAAAAGCGTAGGTAGGGGCATATGACAATGGAAAGATGTTAGCGAATGCGCAAATCCCAAAATTACGGGCTTACGAGAACATGACAATTTTTACTATGAAGCATTCGATTTTTGATTAAGTAGCTTCTTCAATTTTTATTTAAATTGGAGGAAGAGCAAATTGCAGTTTCTTTAAATTTTTTAAAAGAACTTGAGAGTTGCGTATCCCTGATCAGCTCAAATACCGTCGTCGTTTTCTCATCTTTCTCTTCTCAAAGTAGGATAATCATAATGAAAGGAAATTGCAGTTTTAGCATAACAATAAGTCTTGTTTGCAGGTTTTCCTAGCACATAAAATATCGTAAAACTGTGATCAGTAGTGATCAGTCGTTTGGTGGTTAAGATATTTAGCACTATGGCATTACTTTTTGCATGCAAATTTTTTTATGTCTGCCTTCCTATCTAGAATAATACACGACTGGGGTAGGAGGTAATAGGGAGACACTGTTTTAAAGGCTCATCTCATATCTCTGCATTTTTGAGAGGAAAAGGAGCTGCTTCCTGCACAAGATTATTTAGGTGATGGGCATGCTGGCGAGACGAGACAATAAAAATTGGAAAATAAGTGGAGAGAATTTTTACTGTAGCAGTAAAAAGATTAAATAGGGACATTCAACTTCTTTCTCATTAATCCTTCAGCCCTTAAAAATTCTGCTTATCGTATAAGGTAAAAAAAGGAAATGATGGAGGAGGTGGAAGAACGACGTTTTGATTTTTATGTGAAAAAAATCTTATCTCTTCTTTACGCGAACAGATCAGTATCACAATTTTTATGTGAAAAAAATCTTATCTCTTCTTTACGCGAACAGATCAGTATCATATTGTAATCATTTTATGATGATTTCGTCCAACTTTTTTTTACCCACATCGTTTGTTTTGTGCCTACGTGGATGTACTCAATCCAACTAATTTTAAGATATCGATTTAATTATCGTCCTTCTTTTTTTTTAAAAAAAAAGATCCATTTTGTAGGAATATATGAGCATTAAAATGCTTTAAGAATATGTGCGAGATCGTTTTCAGTTAAACATCTGGTTTTCTACTACTTTTAATGCAATTTATCTTGCTGTGGTGGCCAGTGAAATTAGCCTCCTTTAGTAAATTATCCTGCATTTTATGTGAGCTTAACGAAAGTTTAAAACTTTCTTCTAATTGATTGAAGCTTGCCTTAGTAGGAGAGTTCCGTACTAACCTGATTTTTTTTAAGAATAAAAATGCACATAAAACGCACAAATGCGAGATAAGAGCTGATGCCAATCTCCATAATTTCAGCTTAATTTGTACTGTCACTAAAAACCAGTGTCTCTCTGTTTTAGGAAAGGCAAGTTTACTAGAAATAGATTGTGAGTTTTATGACATTTTCTAACTTTATGGCAGATCATATGAAAGCTGGCTTGTTGTAAACGCTGCGTTTTCTTTACTACTTCATTAAATCTTTTCCCGAAATTAATGGCTCAGGCGGTGGCTAGTAAGTGTGTGGCTGTACTACAAATTTTTTTGTGGTATTTCATGACAAGATGGCGGACACATACAGTAATTAAATCTTTTATGTTTGCCACTCCATTCTCGATAATTTAGTGCAAATTCCTATGCAAGTTACACAAGTTCATAAAACAGTTGACAGCTGCTGCCGCTTTTGTTTTACTTTTTTATTAAAAAATTCAACTTTCTCGACCAATTAAGGGAAGTGTGAGTTGGTTAATCAGACAAACAGCTACCGCTACAGCTGCTATTGTATGCACTGTGCTGCCATATGCACATAATTCTGAGAACTTCGCAAATGCAGAGAGACTACCGAACCAAGATAAAGATTTGCAAAAATTTTTTGTTCGCTCGCACCTAATGATATCCTTTTCATTTATGATTAATTACGTGTCAACTAACCATTTCTACCTAAGGCTTAATGGTACGACCTCTGATATGCCAAAAAATACCCTAAACCTAGGTACTTTACTATTTGCACAGACACGTAGACCGTAAAATTGGGATTGGGAGTGAGTGCGCACAGTTACAAAAATCTCCTTAAGAGGATTTTAAGTGAATTTCAAACAAAGGCAGAGCCACAGTTATTTTTTGGTAAATTGTTCCGTAGAATTTTCACTACATCTGCAGTAATTTACAGCTTTACGGCTGTCAATAAGCGCGATATACTGTGCAATAACTTTTGGAGACTTTTGCCAAAATAAAATAGAAAATCATCAGCAATCTCAAAGTACAAAACTTGTTAATGCAGTTAACGTCCGCATATACCTGTTTAACTGAGAATATGACAAAATCTTTTATTTGCATTAATCATCCGTAAATATTCAAGAGTTGAATGTTGAGTGGTGCATACTGCGCAACTTTTTTTGCAACTTAAATCAGTTTATCAATATCAGCAGGAATTCCTCAACGTACTTCTATTGTTGGATCATTCACAATAAAAGGAAAAAAAGGCTTTAAAAAAGCAGTGCCATCATGTACTTGACCTTTTAAATAAATGATATGTTACCGTAATAAAGTATATCATTACAAGAGCGTCGATAATTGGGATTATTGGGAGGGGAGAAGTGGAAAAAATATATATGCGCCAGGTGCGCTATTCGCCATACAAAAAA